>JAODUG010034900.1:0-18175 GCA_027564795.1 Aphredoderus sayanus
TTGTTTGACGCTGTTGCCATGGTGACTCATAATATCTGTGCTCCATTGATAATGGCTTTTTATAGTTGTGGTGCACGTGCTTAACTCAGAGTCAGTCAATTCAGAGGTGATTGAACTCACTAATTTCAGCTGTTCTGTAACCGGAAACTCAGTTTCCCATCTCAGGGTAAATCAACTCAGAGTTCAAGTTTGAACTCAGAGTTGATTGAACCTCCTTATTGAAACGGGCCCCTGGCCAACACTAACATAGTTCTTTATAGCCTATTTTGTTGTTTCACAAAACAACAAAGATGCATCACTAGGCTGTGTGTAAACAAGAAAGGAAGACACCGTGAGTCCACACTTACTTTTTGATCTCCGACGTAAGACTCTTCTGGAATTATGTCTGAACATCTCAATATCGCGTTGTATTAGATGTAAATGGTTGATGTGAAAAGTTCGCCTTTTTCGAGTCGCATTGGTGTTAAAGGGCATTACACTTGCCTGCTGCTTTTCCTTGCCCGGGGAGAGAAGCCGGTTCAGGGGGTGTCTGTTTGCTTTTGAAATGTGGGCTTGTAAAGCCCTTTGAGACTGTATGTGATTAAGCTGTGATTAAGCTCACCTTGAGTTTCAAACCAGCAGAGGGTGCTAACATTATATGTCTGTGTTGTGGTTGGTGCCCTCTGCTGGCATTAAAAAGTTAGTGCTGGGTCATTTTGACCCATAAGACAGCGGGCTACATAAATAAATGTGAATTGACTTGACCTAATAAAAAAAAAATGCTTCTGCTGGTACCTGTCCAGAAAAACAAGTAAATGTGAATGCACTTTGTTCATACATCTGCACTTTTAAAATAAAAGTGCGAAATACACTACTTGTATTCATTATTGAATTGCACGACGTTCTAACACAAAGGCGGAAGAATCAAACGTCTGTGGGCGTGGTGTAATATATCCAACATTGTTCTGTGCCCACAAGTGTTACCTATATTGAGAAAAATAGGGGGTAACTCTACATACTATACATTTTGACATGAATCTATTCTTCTCTACTCCTCCTCTAATGCTGTTAAAATCTTTGGTTTTTTGTTGTCACGTGGCTATTTGTGTCAAATTACCCATTCAAAGGTCATATGCCTCAATATCCGCAGAATTTTGTGTTTATTTCAGGATTTGGTTAGTGTAAACAGTTTGTTTACTGACGGAAACGAGTGGACATCATGATTAGTTAGTTAGTTACAGTAGTAGGATGCTCTGAAATTTGAAATGTTTGATGAACGTCTCAGTTTTTACAGATTCTGGATTGGATCAATGGTGCGGCTTTGGCAATGTTTTAAAGAAAATGCCTTTCAAGGGGCTTATAGGAGCATGCAGATACATAATGTAATAACCACTTTTGACTTGATAACTAAGAGAAGTGAGAACTGATTTTAAGCATACAGTAAGAGATATTCAGGTGTGATGTCTGGTGTAAGGCTTATTTGTGAAACTATAATAAATGTTTTTTTATAAAAGGGGGAGAGTGTTTCATAACTTATAAATAAATTATTCTTGTTTCATGTGTGTCACCCCTTCACGGAAGGGGTTGAAGGGGCCTGATGGTACAAGGTGATATGTGTTAAATCTCTTTAGTTCAGATATACTATGAAAACACTACGTTATAGCAGTTTCAAGTGGCTCAAAAATAGATTTTATTAGTATTAAAATGTAGCCTAACGTTTATTAGTAATCATGGCTGCTTTGAAAACATAAATGAAATGTGAAGAACAACTATGCAACAGAGGTAACAGTGAAGGCATGGAGGGAACACATGACAAATACAGCAGCCCGTAGCCCCAGATACAGTAATATTGTCAGTAAATGCACCTATGCTTACTGCGTCAACAGCCTCTCTATTGTCTGCTATTCCATCATATCTAGGCCAGCTGTTGTCTGCTTCCAGATGACATTGACTGGTGTCAGCCATCAGAGAAGAACAGGGTGGTAAGAGTGTGATGGGGTGTGAGGGCATTAGAAGACCCTGGATAGGAATGGCAAGAGGTGATAAGAACATCATAGAAATTCCAGCTCATTTTAAAGAACAGACTGATCAAAGTTGGGCTTCTCATCTGTGTGTGTGTGGGTGTGTGTGCCATTTCCTTCATCACACTTACAGAGCAAATGTAGGTATGTTATTGCTATAATCTACTTTCCAGGTCGTTACGACGACACCTAATATAAAGATTAACTGTAAATTCAAATCCATACAATACAACACATGAAGAGCATTTACAGCAGACTAATATATAATTGAATTTTCTGGAAGGCAGGTTAGGAACCAAACGCACAACACAAGGAACGTTTCAAGGGGGTTATTTCACATTCATCAATGTGTAAAAGATATTACCACATGGGCTCAGGAACACTTCAGAAAACCATTGTCAGTAAACACAGTTCGTCGCTACATCTACAAGTGCAAGTTAAACTTTACCATGCAAAGCGAAAGCCATATATCAACAATACCCAGAAACGCCGCCGGCCTGAGCTCATCTGAGATGGACTGATGCAAAGTGGAAAAGTGTGCTGTGGTCTGACAAGTCAAGGAAAAGGACCATCCGGATTGTTATCAGTGCAAAGTTCAAAAGCCAGCATCTGTGATGGTATGGGGGTGCTGTAGTGATCCTTGGTCACATGCATTAAACAATTTCATTCTAACTTATGCATTTTGAGCATTGAACAATGCATTTCTCCTTTCCTACATCCATACTGAGACACACACGACACAGGGTGGAGTACGCCACAATATTCTGGTGAAATGCTGCCCCCTAATGTTTTTGAGCAGGTGGCCGTTTAATAAACATACAGTAGCACCTTTAAATAATCTGGAATTGCATTAAGAAGTTGACTATTTGCATAAAAAGTTGTAATTCAAAATCCTAATTGTGTTCCTGTTCATAAATTACCCCAGAAATAAATCCACTTAGTACTTGTATCACAGCCATAAGTAATATTAAGTAGCCTATAATTACATTTAGAAGTAAAATTAATTAGAAAAAATGTAATTATGTTCCTGTTTGTGTCACGAGTCGAGTGCGAGAGCAGGCAAAAGAAACAAACTAAAAGATCGGAATACGTAACAAAAAGCTTTAATCTAAAAATAACACAAAGTACAATAAAGACCGAATCTGACGTTATGCTTCTAATAGAAAGTATATCACGGTAAACAATTACCCACACCCAAACAATAAACATTACAGCCCTATATACTAACTAAAACACCCCAGGTGAAGCCCATTCAATAATCAACCCCAGGTGCAAACAATGTCCAGTGAATCTCCTGGACTCACACCGGCGAGACAGGAACAAACGTGACAGTTTGTAAATTACCCAGCAAGAACTACTTAGTACTAGTATGACACTGTAAGTAACCTATATTAAAATGTTTTAAGTACAACGATTTATAAATCGTTGTTCACCTATAACAACGATTTATAAATCGTTGTTATAGGTGAATTATTTAAAATTACTAAAATGTAAAATACCCAGTAATAACCAATATTTTCTAGAATCATACCCTTTAATTATGTGTTACATCTTACTTACCCTGTACTTACCCCGTAATTACCAGGCTGTGCTACCAAATTACCTCGAGTATTTGACGCCAATAAAAGATATGCCTCAGTAATGCAAACCTCTGCCATGTGGCCCAAGATTTTGAACGGTAAATAATGGCCAGCAGATTCAATAGGAATAGTCCAAAACGTTCTGGAACATTTCAAACCAATTGTTTCAAATATATTGAACTGCAGAGAGCACGCCGTGGCACACCCAGTAGGCTACTGTTTTACAAAACTGAATATACACACGCATACTAACATCTATAAGAAATGCAAATGTCATAACAGTAATAATTAGAACATTACCCAAATCAGCCATACATGCCAGTGAAACACACAGTCATACTATAGGTTTTTTAAGTAAAACATTTTCTGTGATTTGAGTAAGATTTGTATCTTTCAAATGTATTTTGTCACTCAGTAGTTTGCATACCCGCTTTCATTAAAGGCGGTTTATAGATACACTGTGGCTTTAAGCAAACTTGTATACAAACAACTAAGCAGTGTGTTCAGGGTAACAGCAGGTCAAAATACTCAGTTCATTCCAGTTCATTCCAGTGGTGTCAAAACAAATATGGAGAAGCACATGGATGTAGCATTTGAATGAGAAAACAGTTTTCCACTCTTGAGTATACAATACAGCAGACTGTTACACACATTCATGACCTTTTTCAAAGTTTTCAGAGTTTTCTAACAAAACAGTACTTCAGGTCTGAATTGAATTCTCAAAATTTCTAAAGTCAATACTGTAATTATGAGCCTGAAACAGAGGGTTCATGTTATTTTTTTTACTTTTTATTTTTACCCGTCTAGCATATGTTCTGTTTAACTCCTATATTAACTTCAATATTTACAGCTGTATTGCACTTGATCAATATCTTATCACGTTGAGGGATGGGAAATGGGTTATGTGTCTCTTGAGCAGTGGGTTTCATCAGTTTGGGGCTTGCAAGTCAATCGATGTATCTGCAACCAGAAAACTTCTTGCACCATCTGTCAGTCAGTCATCCCCATCTCATTATGTTGTTTATTCAGCCATGGTAAACAACGACGACCTCTATGCGAGCTCTAGTTTCTTCCACTCATTACGCAGGCCTATGAGAGCAGGATACTGACTTACCAAAAGAAGGCAATTCGCATTGGCTCTTAAGGAAGGGCCGATTGATTGTCCCAAGCAGGTAAATGTGACTTCAAAGGGGAAATGAATAGGTAGATAATGGGCTCATATACATACTATCAACTGGGGGGAAATACTGTCTACTTAAAGCAAACAGAGGATTCAATGAGATCCATGGCTCATCCAGGTCAGCACTGCTTTCTCAAAAGCCACTAACACACTAACTGGACATGTTATGTTAGATTTTCCCCGTTTTACCTAATAGTGATGTCAGTAAATTGTGATGTCAGTAATTTTATAGAATTATGCCACCAGATGGAACTATCTGATTGTGTATGATTTTGTGTGTTTTTTAATTGTCATTGCTGTGTGTATTTATTTATTTATTCATTATTTATTTAGTTTTTTAATTTTGTGCCTTTTAACCCTCCTGTTGTCCTCAGGATTCAAAGTCACACCTTGATGTGCCAGCAGTGCACATCATACAGTACAGTGTCTGTGTAAGCTATAGAATTAGGTTTAGCGCCTTCTATCTGCCACAAAAAGATAGTGATTTGGGTCATTTTGACCCGGAGGACATCATGAGGGCTTATCCATGTTTTTTTTTTGTTTTTTTTGGTACTGTACTTCATATACAGCACCCTCATTATTCTACAAAATAAGTATTTCACTGGTCCAAAGGAATAGGCTATTCTGGCAGCAGTGCTTTATGTAAAGTTAATATTATTGTGCATTACAGAACTATATCTGTATGATACTGTACTCGACTGCTAAAAGCATCGACTGCTAATTTGTTACAGATGGCACACAGGTTCATTACATAGGTTAAGTAACATTCCTAAAGATGGTTAGGTACATTTAAATGACCAGGAGTATTCCCGGAAGGGCAGCCGTGTGACACAATGTCAAACAGGATTAATTTGAAGACCAATTACAGGGACTAGAATCCCTGTAATTGGTGTTAGTGAATCCCTTTTTGGAGGGAAGGTCCGCTGTTATTAATATTGCACTTCCTGCTGAAGAGCAAAGGACTGCTAATGTGAGGAGCCTACATGCCATGGATAGGGTGTGAATGAGTGTGGGCCTAACATCTGTTGGTGACTATTGATTAGTAAATTGAGATGTGACTGCAACTACTGTGTATGTAGCCTACTTCATTAATTAGAATGATTTGACATTTTGTAGGTAATGAACCAAATGCAAATATCTGTCAGCTTTTATTTGTTCACTACACAGCCAAAGAAAATGTTTGTTTCTGTATGCATGAGGCTACAAAGATACAGAAAAACCATTGCATTTGGAAATGGGTCACCCAGTTGCGTTTATAAGCCTGTTGTGTTCATGAACAACACATGTAGTTTGAATATGAAGCAATGCAGCACAGAAAAGCACTTATTATCCCTGGGATAGTTCCTTGGAAATTAAATGTAATTGGCTGCCAGGATAGAAAGTTAAATGGCCTTCAGAATTGTCATAATCCAATGACGAAGCCTTGATTGAACTGGTAGAAATGCTCTGATAAAAGCTTCAATATTATCAAGGCTTAAATAATCATTTGAAAGCCAACTCAATCTGATAGACCAGTGATTCTTTTTATTTAGGTATATAATCATTTTTCATCCTTCATAAAATGGAAAGCTTTTGGAAATAATTCTGTGAAGTTGCACATTACATGTGATGTGCAACTAGCATCTAGTTGGGCCCTTGTCATTTCATCGATCCTGACTGTCAAATATTGAAGAGCCCCAACAGGGATGTAATTCAAACCTGTCAGAATACGAAATGTCTCTTTTTGTTAAAGTAAATGACATTCTTGTTACAGGTACAGTGTGGTTTTGCCAGTAATTATTCAGGGAAGTATTTGAAAATGATAGCATGTCATACATTAACAGTGAAAATGATTTTTATTCAATTGAAAACTGTAGCCTGTGCAGAGATACACAACTGTCTTCACCTCCGTAGTCCAACATAGATAGCAAACTTTTCAACAGCATGATTTGGTAAATCCTTCTCCGGGAACCATCACATTATTGTGGTGGAGAGGTTTGTGAGTCCCTGTGAACCTGAGAGCTGTGTGGAGCCTTGTGATCCTGGTAGGGTCTCCCAAGGCAAAGTGGTCTCAGGGAAGGGGCCAGACTAAGAATGGTTCACCATGGTTCCCTCATAGAAGAGAACAAGAGAGGAAGAGTTATCCTGCCCCCGTCTGGAGCCAGGGCCAGAGAGAGGGCTCATAGGCGAGCTCCTGGTGGCCGGGTTTGCCGGGTTTGGAGCCCGGTCGGGCACAGCCCGAAGAAGGAACATGGAGCCCTCCTCTCCATCCTATGGGCCCACCACTTGTTTTATGAACCGTGTGGGTAGGGTGCGCTGTAATATGGGTGGCTGTGAAGGTCAGGGACCTCGACGGACCAGACCCGGGTAGCAGAGGCTGGCTCTGGAGACGTGGAACGTCACCTCTCTGTGGAGAAAGGAACCAGAACTTGTGTGGAAGGGGGAGCGCTACCAATTAGATCTGGTTGGGCTTACCTCTACACACAGTCTCTTCCACAATCTGGAACCGTACTCCTGGATAGAGAGCTGTCAACTGGTCACCATCTGGTGGTGAGTTGGATCAAGGGGTGGGGGAAGAATCTGGACAGACCTGGTAAGCCCAAGAGGGTGTTCGGGTGAATTGGGAACGTCTGGAGGGGGCCCCTTTCTGCGAGAGCTTCAACTCACACCTCCAGCGAAGCTTTTCTGGCACCCCTGTGGAGTTTGGGGACATTGAACCTGAGCAGGCAATGTTCAAAGCCTCCATTGCTAAAACTGCAGTGGAGATCTGTGTTCTCAAGGTCTTAGGTGTCTCAAGGGGCAGTAACCCTCAAACATCGTGGTGGACACCGTGGTCAGGGAAGCCATCCGACTGAAGATATGTCATCCTGGAGGACTCCGGAGGCAGTTTCAAGGTACTGACAGGCCTGAAGGACTGCAGCCTTAGCCGTGAAAGAGCCAAAGCAGCGGGTGTGGGAGAAGGTTGGCGAAGACATGGAGAAGAATTTTCAGTCAGCACAAAGGTGTTTCTGGAAAACCATCCACCACCTCAAGAAGGTAAAGTCTACTCCAAGGTGCTGTAAAAAAGGTCGTTTTGGGGCCTTGGGGGAATGCAGCCCCGGGCCCCGCCCATGTTGGGAGTGTTGGGGCATGCTATGGTGATGCTGCCAGGTGCCCACAATACCCTGACCATGGTTCACCCCAATCGCCAAAGACCGCCCAGTAGGCAGCTGAAGAGGACCATCGTTGCCAACCTCTAGAACCATCTGCAACTTAACACATTTTATGGACCACTGAAATTAAATGTTCTTTCAAATTACAGCGTACTGTACTCTTTGGATATATAAAATCATCTCAGAAATTGAAATAGCCCAACATTTGTTGAGTGTAGAAGTAGGCCCAAGTGTAGAAGTAGGCCCAAGCTACCGGTATAGCAGCCGAACATAATTTAACCTACATAGCATATCCCGTATACATTGCTTTTTGTTTTCTCTCTCTCTCTCTGAATCTCCCTTTTCATCTATAGCCCCTACTACATAAATACATCTTCTTTTTCTAATTCCACGCATGCTAGTCATGTTACTGTGCGTATTGTAAACTGTTGCTCTGTTTATTTACTAGGTTGTATGTTAAAACCCCGTTTTAGATATTGTTGCCTAAAAACAAAAACAAAGCATGTCGATTTTAGTTGGCTACATATAAATATAGCCTACATAAAAAATTTAGGATGTAAGTTTAACGTATCTTACAGTACGTTACAGTACAATAAAGGCAAGCAGAGGAATTTAAAACATAAACGTGTGTTACGGTAACATTCACATTACCGTACAGTACCATACCGGTACTGTAACCAAAACACAGATTTGAAATGAGAATTAAAGATATAATCAAAAATTATATTAAACTCTTTAAAAGCAAAATATTACCTACTGAATAGGCAACTCTATATTAACCATGTCTGACAGTATGCAATGGCCATTACAGCTATAAAGTACTAGCAGTGTAAAATAATAAATGAATAACACTTACTATGAAACTTTGAGAGCACATCCTTTAGTGAAACGATTAATGTAATTTAAATACAAAAACAAGCATCCACTCTCTTGTTTTATATAATAATTATATATAATAGTAGCAGCATGGAGGTACAAGCTAACTAGCTACGCAGCTTATATACTGTACGAAACACTGAGCTGCGTGGCTTTTATTTGGAAATTGCTTGCTAAGAAGTGGCCTCTCTTATGGACTGATTATAGATGTGCATTTTAACACAAATCTCTAATTTCAAGGCAGCGATGGACGTTATGCTTTCTCTGACATAATCTTGTAGTATATATCTTACATATTTTGAAAAAAAACATTCTGCCATCATCCGATTAGCGGTGTCACGGTCAAGTGCGTGTGCAGGCGGAAATAAACGTAAACATACTAAAAGAGTGTAAGCTTAACAAAAAAAAGGTTTAATCCAAAATAATACAAAGTACAAACACCGACACTGATGTTACACGTTTACTCTGCAATGACAGTAAAACACGGTAAACAAAAACCCACAACCAAACTCTAAACAGCCCAGTCCTAAATACCCTCTAAAACACACCCCAGGTGAAGCCTATTCCCAATCACCTCAGGTGCAAACAATGTTCAGTCTGTGTTCTCCTGGTCTCACACTGGCGAGACAGGAACAAACCGTGACAAGCAGTGTTTAACGGCTTTAAATTTGCTTTTGGCACCAGGTCGTGAATTGGCGACCCCAAGCGGGTGCTTCAAGTAATAAATTAGCATTGACCCCCTGGTTGATACACATCGGCGTTCCCCCGAAATCTTCACCTGTGTATTTGTTTGTTCCGTCTACAGACAAGTTTGCAAAATATATTTTTAGAGGGCTAAATAAAATCATTTTCAGAAAATTATTTTTATTTTTAGCACTCATACAATTATTTAGGGGTGCTAAAATAAATTTTAGGGGTGCATAACATAAATACACCAATTTTCTTCACAAAAAATAAGCCTATAAGGAAATAATGATTTTCTATTCCATTGGATGTAAGAAAATTGTGGGATTATATATCCCCCAGTTGATAATATGTATATGTGGGACTGTTATAGTTGTTCAACAGCAAGTCACAGCTGAGATGTGAAATTGTACAGCAGGCAATATTGTCTACACAATATTGCCTATACACAATATTTTAACATTTACTTTCATAAACATTAAAGTGAAATACAGTGTCATCATTGGAATTTTAATTCAGGTGTGAACAAAGTGAGCCCTGTTTTTCTTTGGTATCATAGAACAGAAAAACAGAGAAATGATTGTGTGCTGCAGGTTAGAGCAAGCCTTTCTAAATGAAATATTTATAAGGTTGCATTTGTTTCTCAGCCCGCACAAATCCAGAAACAGCATGATTTATTGTCTGCAAAAGATATCTTAAAGTGCATTGCATTTGTAAAAGCGAACCTCAGTCTTAAGCAACTACTTGAAGGAAACATTGGCAATAGGGTTAGTGACAGGTATTATAATAAGTACATGAGTACAGTGAACCATTTTGTAATCAAGTACACCTGATGCTTTTGTTATATTTTCTCTTGATATGTTCACAATTTAACCCTGTACTTTAGCAATACAAATGCCACCACCAAGGTTTGAACATTTATTTTCCTGTGGTGCCATATTTCTTTCTTTAAATTATTTATTTAGATATGAAATGGGCATTTAAAACATTATAGCTTGCTAAAACCAAATGAGAATAATTTATTTCTATGAAAATAGTTGGTTAGTAAATGTAAAATAAAAGCCACCTGACTCACATGGTTGTCCATATGGCTTTTGGCAATCACATTGGATGAATTTTTGGAAAATAGTTAATACTTCTTGATTCAATCACCCAAACAGCACTGCTTTTATATATCCCAGAGACACAAATACCCACACATTGCTGCCTTCATTTTGCAAACATTACTAATGGAATCTCTTTTCCACACCAACATATAACGCACTGAGCTCTAACACAATCATATGTAGAATTTTAGACTGTTAAATGTATAATGTCTAAATTGTCATTAAACATTGAAGCTGAAACTTAATATGCAGAGATGTTCATATTTTAAATTTAGAATTTGATTAGAGAGACCAATATAAAATACTATGAGTAACTCCTCCAGATTTAGTACCACTGGTTGTCAACACAGGATCAAGGTGTTCCTGTCATGCATGATAATTAACCACTTGCTTGAATTTGTTAGTTTTATAATAAATTGCCTCCAGACCTCAACTAGAAGGGAGAGGCTAGCTACAGTTTCTTTCCATGGAGCCCCACAGGGATCTGTACACTTCTGCTCCCCAGTTTGTGATCTTCAGCACCTGTCTTAAAACAACTTTACTATGCAGAGAGTGCAAACACAAGTCTATTACAAAATGTACAGAGAACAGATGTCTCGCTACAGTGGCCCAGGTAACCCATAATCTCTAAACACCTCCCACAGGATGCCTCGAGAGGTGGTTCAGAGTATGGGCTTTTCATAAGCCTCTTCCAAATCCATAGAGCACATAGGCTTGTTTGGCAAATATGTTTGATACTACTGTTTCACAACCTAGATGGATGTCTTCATCTCAGTTTTCCTTTCAGGCTCTTGGCACAGATATTCCACAGGGAGACTGAGCAAAGACATATTTCCAAAGTAAAGAATGCAGTGAAAGGGAGTGTCAAATGCTCATTGGGATGCTCTAGTCTAACAATTCCACCCACCCTTCAGAGTTTCAGGATTGAATATGTACCGCTTTGTCACAGCAGATATTTCAAGCATGCTTGTCCGGTTTAGAGTATCTCATGCTGAGTATATATACCCATGCTGAAGAATTCTTCAGGGCTACCATCCATAGGGATCATTGTCTGTGTTTTCCCGTGAGAATGGTCCCTACTGTACCACCCTGTGCAATGGCTTTTGGAGTCACAGGAGCAACCAAACTGCTCCTATAATCCAGGAAGGCCAGAACTACAATTTTGCATTAAGTGATCACTCCAAATACTTATGAGCACTGTATTTAGTACATACCCTACCCCCAATGGTCCAGGTGGGGGTGGTGAATGCATTGTATACAATGCTTCTCTAGTGGCGCAACCATTGTTTATTTTCAGAACTGGAGATGCAAAAGCTTTCATGACTGGGGGAGGGGGTTTTGTGAATAATCAAAGCTGACATTTATATGGAAACAGAGTAATATATACATGCTTTATAATGTTTCGACATGCATGCAAGGTCTTTGACTTAACAACTGTCTAACTCCCTGCCCACACTATCTGTACTTTAGTCACAAGCTGTTTTAGTATACAAACTAAATTAAGTATGAAAATCTCACATTTTTGTTTATAAAGGCGAGACACGGCAATCGAAAACATCGTTTTGCATGCATTGGTCAGTTCTGAGATTTTTTTTATTTTGTCTTCTTTAAGACTATTGTAAAGAAAATGTCCAAAATGCACCTTTAGACGTTTGTTTCTGCACTATGTCATCACATGCACCGTTGTATAGCTCTCATTCTCCTGTGCAAGTCCATCAGATCCAAATATGGTATTTTCCTTTGTATGAGCAACCAATCATGAAAGAATGAAGGGCGATTTACACCTAAATACGAAATCTCATTGGCTAGCGGCAATTTCAGAGAACGTGATTCATTCAAATGTATCACGTGACATACTCTGACACTTCCTGGTTTAGCTTTCTGCTGTGTACAAAATGCTGAAATTAGTGTCTAAAACCTTCGTAAATGAAGTTGTTAAAGAAATTCTATTACGAAGTGCATTGATGCATACGTGATCATTTGGAGAGGAGGAGTATTTGTATACCGGGGGTGACCAACGGAACACAGCAGTGGCTGATAATTCATGTACTACAGCATGCAATACAGCCAAAAACTGCAAATACATCAGTAGGAAATGGACGAGGGACCTACACCTGCATCAGGCATGGCCATGTAGGCTGTAGGAATGGGTAACTAGGCAGTATTATGCAGGACGGACATGCAATAAACTAGGCTGGAAGTGCATGTGTGAGTGCGTGTGTGTAACTACTGTGGATGTTTCTGTTCAGATGAAAAGCCATACTCTACTGTATACATGTGTATATTCAGTTATTAGGTGTGTTATGTGTTTTTAGATGTTCAATACTGTTGCTACTTCTGAATGTATTGGATACTGTGCTTGTAAATAGTGGTTTCCAATAAAAAATAAATATTAAAAAATGAAATTTACAATGATATCTTTAAAGGCAATTTTCTCAAAATGAGCATTTTCCTCTACTCTGAGCCACAAATCTCCACTACTTTACCACTTGCATACATCAAACTTTCCAGTTTTATTCTTATCTATATTTTGAAGGTTTATGCAGAGGGGTTTGTTTATATGTCATTCATAGCCTGATTTATATAACATTGTTACTAAAAACCTGTAATGTGTGGTTTTATAGCTGTGGACAGTATTTTATTATTTATGGAGTGATGGAAAGAGATATCCAAAATTCCTTCTGTATAAACCTTTGGCTGTAATAGGTCAATAAAATTAAATAAAGAAGTTTGAACCTGGCTTTATCCAATGTTCTGATTTCTGTTTTGGAAATGTATGCAAATGTCAACATATTTAATGAGATAATGTTATTTAAACATAACATTTAAAAGAACTTGTAATATAAAATATACTTGTATTACTATATGTAATAAACTGAAGAGGTTTCATGGTGATACCTAATACTTAAACGTTTTACCCTATTCACCTGTCTGGCCTTAAGAAAAAGTTAAATCAAAATTTAACTTGAAGGACTATTTTTAAATTATCAAAATTTATTCATGCTAATAATTCTCTTTTATGTCTTACAGTATACTAAATGTATATATTTAATGTATCCCTTAAAAAAAATGTAATTTTCCATTTAAAGTTTGCAGATGAACTCACATTTACCCCACAATTGTGTTGATTATAACTAGTAAATCTTTTTCGCTTGATAATCTCGTGTATGTATCTGTCTCACACCGTTTACTATATTGATACTTGGCTCTGAAGACAATGTTGTAACATTGTGTCCCCCCCAAAAACACACAAAGATTGGAGATTGCCATCCCACGTACAGCCTAACTGGAAATGGCGGTATTAAAATGAATCATTTTGAACAATTATTCAGGGAGTCCCGTACTGCACCAGCCTTTACAAATCTGCTGAATTAGTTGTATGTCACATTTCACCAGAGGGTATGGAATTTATTGGTTCTTTCAGCTGTGATCATGAATATGAAATTTAGTTCAAAGATGTAAAATGAAATGCTTTGGATTTGAGTCCCAAGAGAGTATATTAATGTACCATGTGCCACAAAACTCTAGGCAGGATATTTGTTGTTACCAAAAGGCAGTGCAAAACAGCTGCACCTTGTAATATGAGATGCTACACCTTATATAAATGTGTATAGAAGTAAACAATTTTATGTTTGCATGCATGTCTGTAGTAATTACCGTACATAAATGGGCTGTATTTGCACAGTTTATCACTTGTTTACATGGTGGCTGTGCTGCAATGCTGAAACTTGAACATATCATTGGATGTCCTGGGCCATAGCTTGGTTTTCCAGAGAAACCTATTTAAAACAAACACGAAATGCATTTGATTGACTCAAACTAAGTTGAACTTGAATAAAGAATCAACATATTCATTGTTGTATCTCACTGTATCTCCTATGGGTTCAACTGAACTGCCCGCAGGTTTCTCTCTCCCCCATGGGTTGGTTCACGTAGTCTCTTTATCCCACCCGGTGATGACTGGGTTTGTCAATGTCTCGGTTTCCCAGTGCTGCAGGAAGCTGGTGTTGTACCTGTCCTCTCACACTGCCCCCAGTGTTTGATGGACTGTACTACGACTCTAGTCACCACACACCATATTTTAGTCCGATTGTTGTTTTTGGACAGGAACAAATCTGAGATCACCCACTTGCTGCTTGTTTGTGAATGCCGTTCAGGTTTGCTGGATGTCAGGTATATTTGTGTTTGTCCAACCAGGTTAAAATGCACACGTCAGGGCTTACAAAGCAGCAGCTGACACAGCAGGGAGCAGCCTTCAGTCTGAAAAAATACACAGTAGAAAATGAGAAAAGGTTTATACTGTACACTTACTATCATATAGTGTCTCATAAAGGCTGTATTAATATTTTCTACCAGTATACTGTAAAGGCCTATTTTGGTCATTCCAATAACAGAATCACACTATACTAGCTATTATAATGTATCCTATGCACAAAGCTAGCCTATATTGTTCTATTTGGCAAAAGTGATTGTAGTTCTGAAAGCGTTTTCATACCATTAGGGGACTGGGGATCACTGACCTCAGGAGAATACATGAAAAGAGGATGATATCCAAGTCTACTTTATAGGTAGCTGTAAACTACCTCACTGCATTTAACCACCGGAGGACCCTGAAGGCCCTACGAACTGAGGACAGGCAGAGAGGGAGGTCCCTAGAAACCAGCCACACAGTTACCCGGGCAGTAGACAATGGCCTGACTGCCACCAGTCCTGACATTGTTGTTGCTCCCCGGCTTCACAGGCGGATGTATATGGCAGTGTGTGCAGTAGCTGCACAGGAACCACCCCACCTCTTCAACAGGGGATGGAACCTGGATGTGAGGCTGACCGTGACCCTCAGTGGAGCCATGAATGCCTTCCACACTGATGTAGACTGGGAGCCACAGAGATGTTCAGAGATGGCAGAGTTGTGGAACAGCAGCCACAGGCCCAGGATGACTGTGAGGGGGTGACCATAAACTACAGCCTTTCCTCATGACTGAGGAGACTGAGGTGGGTGGATTATCTTTCCCCAGTTGAACGTTCGGGTATTGTGGTTGGGTTGCACACCCACCCATGGTCTGGCCTGCTGAACTCTTTTGTCGCTGCCATGGGTGGCTTGGGGGACGGTATCACTGTGGTATTGAATGATTCAGTTCGTGACTCATTTCTACATTGCCGCCGGTATTCTGCCTTCCATTTTTGTCCTTTAGGGCAGGCGGGGGCGGGGCCTTGGATATTTTGGCTCGGTTCATTGTCTCTCTGGATGTTTGTTTGTGGTTGGTGGGTTGGACTGATTGGCCTTGCACGGACCGGGTTGGTCTGTTTGTTGTTTGTCAGTTAAAGTTTTCTGGCTATGGACGGATATCTGGCGGGGTAGAGGACTGAGTCCGGGTCTCCGGGATTTCGCTTTTGCCAGCTTTGAGGGGCTGAAGCTTAAAATATTTGAACCATTTCTCCATACTTTCTGTTTACTGGTCGGGGATAGAGCATTGGAGGTTCTGTGGGGTGTGGTGTGGATTGGGTTATTTGGTGCTTCTCTGGTGTTGTCTCCAGGGTTCCGCTTATGGTGGTGGCATGGTGGTTCCTGATTGGTGGGCTGGATTATTGTTGGGTGTGTGCCATTGCCTGCAGTGTCTGGGGGTTTAGCTGGGGGGAGCTGGTCCATTTAGTCACCTGCGTTGTGTCTGTGTTTGGTGATGCGCCCCTGGTGCCACATCCTTGGGGGTCTCGGGTATGTTGGTGTGAGGGCTCATTCCTTCAGTGTCTTTGGTTTTCCATTCTCTGAATGATATCGAAATGGTTGGGGAGCGTGTCTGGGGTCCTTGTATTATTATTATTATTTTTATTTTCTTTAATTTTTTTCCTCTCAGGGATGGTGGGAATGGGACTCCGGATGTTTAGGCTTGATTTTCTGTTTTCCCTGGTACATGATTGTGACTGGAGGGTTGGGATGATCAGTGTAACACATTGTGGTGGTATTACTTTTTTATACTGTTTTTTGAACCCAGTACCAATAGGCACAGAAACTTTACTTAACCTTTCCTGTGATCCTTCCGAGCTCAGGTGGCACCTCTCCCAGACATCACCTCCCTTGCCACAGTAGAAGTACAGGCCAAATCAACCGGCTAAATTGGGCCTTCATTCACGAGGAGCCTCATGACTCCCAACTGTTTCCGGGTGCTCAGACCCAAAATGGTGTGACTTTCTGTGCATCCTCTGAATTGTCCTGAGTGAATAAAAACTCACACTGCATCAGAAAGCCCCCCGGACCCCCGGATCCCCGGGTGAATCATCTTATTTGTCATGCATGGTGAGCTGCTCACCAAAGCGAACGTTGGTTTTGCCAGTGCCAGAGAAGACATGGGCTGTCCCCTACTGTACCAACTCCTGGAACAAACAGAAGACAATGTAATGCCCCCAGAAATAAGAGTGATGTGACAAAAACAACACTTTAAAACAGAGCACAGATGGTAAGTTGTACCATGACAAATAACAACACATCCCCCATTGTTCACAATCCCAAACATACTCGCACAACACAACAGGTGAAATGAATGAGAGTGATTACTGAATGAAAGTCTGGCGTGTAGTTTTGTGAGGTATGGAAGGCTTATGGTTGGTTAGTACACCAACCAGGGGTGGTGCTCCACCCCTGGTTGTGACCTAAACAAAATATTCTGAATAAAATATGTCACATTTAGATGTTTTAATGATGTTTTACATTTAAATGTATATGTAGTTGCTGTTGGTGTTGCTGTTTTAGTGTGTGATACCAATGGGAACAATGTGTGGATCCTCTGACAGCAGTAGGTAATGATATCTTTTTCCATGTTGTTTTTTCTTTGTCTCCAAGGGGCTAATTACAAAACTGCAAGTGTGAAGCTATCAATACAAGCTGGGATCTCACCTCTATCCCAAAACACCGACTACGGTGTCAAAGAAGGAAACCGCATTTAGATGCAACAAAATTAAGATGTGATGCATAATCTCCTGCTCACATTTTCAAAAGATTGCTTATGCATAATTTCAGTCAAGCCACTCATATAGTATAAGACATGTATTAGGACATAAAGCAGAATGCTGTGTAGTTATCTTTGGTGGAATGGCTTAGTTTGGGGGGTTCCTCATCAGACACAGATGTGAGTATCTAGTATCTAGTATGCTTTAACCCCCATGAACAGGCCAGCAGCAGACCATTAGTTAGGTTATTTACATCAATGACAAACATGCATGAGATATGCAACCAGCTACAACAGACACAACAGCACACACACACAATACAAAATCAAGTAAGCAAAAGAAACAAATCCATACCATGTATGACTGAAAATGAAATAACAGAAAGGATATCCACGACACATGCAACAAACCTTATTCTGTTATAAGGTTGAGCAAGGGAGGTGGCGGTGATCTGCAAGAAACTCGGCAAGAGAGAATGAATGGCAGGAAACTGGTAAGGTAAGTAAGCTAGGTGTAATAGATCCGCTAAGTAGCGCTGACTCAAAATAGCAAAATGGAAGCCACGGAAGTCTGGCAGAACTAATGAATGAATGATTTTATATGCTTAATGATACTGTACATTGTCCTGTCCTTATCCCAAGTTTATGTGGTTCATTACAATAAATCCAACAGCTCC
>JAODUG010034911.1:5000-18175 GCA_027564795.1 Aphredoderus sayanus
TGCCAAGCAGAGATAACAATGGAGACTATAATACAAAATGCCAAGGTAAGTCTTTCATTTGGACAGACAGGAGTGGGTCAGCCATTAGAGCCCTGAATCTATTGTTCTGTGATTGTCAAAGCTGTCAGATGACTTATAGGGGGCACCACCGCTCACAAGGTCCTCAAAAGGGCCCAATATGATCCCATTCCACAGACAAGGACATTCAGCGACATCATTTTCCCTCACTCGCTTCACTACCCCATCCCTCCATCATCTGTTTGACATCACTCAGCGCTAAAAAAGGAATTAATGAAGCAGAAGAGGGGAGAATATTTGCCCGGTAATTAAGAAAAATGAAAGGAAGTGGAGTTTGAATGCTGACATGGATGAACACTATAATTGTCCTCTCCTTGACATGGGATTATGGTCCAGGCTATACTTTACTCATGACACAGCCATTACTCATCTCTAATTTACATTTTAATAACTGTATATTATTATTATTATTATTATTATTATTATTATTTAAAATGTTATATTATTATTAGTAGTATTATTTTATTCCATACTGTACCTATTCTCATTTGTTTCATTCAAGCATTCAACAGCATTGCTGCAATTATATGATAAATAAATGTAAGCAATGCAGCAATGCTGTTTATGAAATGGAGACAAAGGTAAAATGCTGCTAATGTAAAACCATTAGCAGCAACCAATGCTACCCCGAAAACCAATACACCCATAGTGCTAATGTGGATGCCATGTGATCCTACAGGAAATGTGAATAAGAAAGCATGGAGGACTCGTCTGCCCAGGCACAATTCCCATTTTAAGACACTAGCCTGGAAACAGCCTGCTGTTTTACACACTAGAAACAAATTAATATTGGTAAGCATGTTTATCTTGTACTGTTTCAGACACTTGGCAAGACATGTTGACTTGTGTCAAGGAATCTTAAATAAAATAATTGTTGGCTGTGTTCACATGAGCATACAGTATGTAATTTGGCAAAAACAGAAACAGCCAGGGCAGAGTTTGTGTTCTGAATGGTACACTGGTACACCGATACACTTTTGAGGCTCTGCTTGAGCAGACAGATTTGGGACATCTGCCAGAGGTTGTAATATCACTAGCAAAAATGTTAAGACAATTTGAGCACTCATCATCTGCCTTGCAAATAGTTTTTTTTTTGTGCTCTGGTCTATACTATGTATTTTCTAAAAGGAGATTGTACTGTATGTCTCCGGGTAAACAGGCCATTCTAATCAATGGACCGCAGCATTTTCATGAAGATTCCTGTTCCTACCCTCATTATTCGGCAATGGTTATGTACACATTTTTCTCATTGAAATACATTGATGTTTTCTGGTTATTTACTTATTTTCTTTTTGCTCATCATATTATTGATGAGGTGTTTTTTTCTATGTAGTCACCCATAAGTAACTAACCGAGACTTTTTACCTTGATTATGAAGTATGGGCACATTTTATACACAGTTTATTTTGTGAAAAACTAATACACAGGAAGGTAATGCTGTTGTTCATGCTCTAAGTATTATTTGTACAATATATATATATATATATATATATATATATATATATATATATATATAGCCAGTTTGGGACACGAGTGTGTGAAAATTAACATTTTTAATGCTCAGAAAATGTCCAATGATAGAGCTAGACTTAGTCAGACTTAGTCATTCTTCACTGTTCATAGTTTTCAGTGGATGATGTCTGCGTTCTCCTGAATGCTGCATGACTGTAAATGGAGCGTGCTGCCTTGAAAGTGCTCAAAGTTAAACTTAACTGAACTGTGACCTCAACACACTGACTCATACTGTCGGCATAACCAATCAGCACTAACAGGTGACAGACGTAGACTCTTTGTACAAAACTCAGTGAGATCATCCAGAATTGTGCCTTACACAATCTGAAAGGATAGGCATCTAAATCAGATGTATTTGGTTCATTATAACTTATAAAGTTTAATATTCATATTCAGTCTATATTTTATTGGAAATTCTGAATTATTGGAAATGGTTTGGTGTGCTACAGCACCTACGGAGGTATGCACTATATCTAACTAACAATCTACAGCAGTAAAACAAAATATTGTGCTGTTGTTGCTATGTGAATGTTGTTTATTTGCCCGATATAATGTAAGCACAATGTGTGCATTTTGAAACAATTCCTCATGTGGCAGCTTTTACACTACAGCTGTGCAAAGTAGGACTTCCACTATGGACCACTACAGAGCTGTGTTCTGTCTTTACCAGGAGTAAAATCATTTTTCCTCCCTTGGTTGATCCTGTTGCTTGCAGGCCTGCATAGCCAAGCCTACAAAGTGTTGAAATTCCCTATCAGGGAGTCCACTTTTGACCGCCTGCTGTGATTCTGATTGACTTCTGATGGCCAAGATTATGTTTATAGGGGTAATAATAGCTATAATGCTGTCCTAATGACAGCGATCACAATGCTGGGAATTCACTCTCTCCACCACAGCAGGGAGTGAGCTGGCCTCTCCTGTTCCAAGGTTTGATTTAGCCCATGAACAACAGACTACAGGCTACTGCAGTGAGGGTGGGCGGCTGCCGCCATTTCCTTTGATTTTCTTTTGTAGATCTGATAAACTGGATGTCTTATGGCTCAATGTTACAGGCACTCATATGTGTGTGTGTGTGTGTTGGGAAAGGAAAGCACTGCCTGACACTGAGGTCATCAGAAGTTTAGTTAATGCCTTTGGGATGTTATAAGTTTTACATCCACGGAGTGTACCGTGCAGATATTGTGCTGGAGACTTGTGTTTTAGGCAGTTACCGAAAATGCAATTGTAGCTATCTACTGTACATGCATTCCAACAATTCTCCAAATAAGGGTGTACATTTAACTCATCTCGATTCCCTCCCGGTAATGTCGATATGGATTGTGAAATCTTTTTCTATTACTGTATAACCATTATGCTAATCTTGGATATAAACTGTACTTTTAGGATAGAATGGACAGATAGGGGAAATTCTTTCGAGCCCTTGACAATGATCTTAATCAATTACTCCATAAACGCCACTCGAAATCCTGCGCTCTCTCCCCTCTCTCTTCTTGGAACAAACCCTCCCAACAGACTGGTCATTTTCATGTGAAAGATTGCCTTTTTCTGCCTTGAGGAGAATACAATGAATAGATTGATTAGGAAATATTGTAATGGGAATAGGGTAATGAGCCTGTCAATCATCTGGGGTCAGTGTCTGGTGGAGAAAATGTGTCAATGGCATCACAATGTTTATATGCCAGCAGGCAAAGGGAAGGCAACAAATGCTTGTTTTTTTCTATGGGATGAATAGTTAATGCATTGCATGTGGGGTCTTTGTAGCATGCCCATTTGTGAGCTAGATAAACAATAGTCTTTGTTTTAATCTAAACAGCAAAATAATAAAACGGAGCAATCCACCATCCAACTTCCAACCAATGAGCTCGTCCGCAAAAGTCAACTGACTTTCCACAGCCACAACTATAGAAACCACCTTAAAGCAGATACCGACATTGTCTTAACCCGTCTTTATTTAACCATTAAAATTATTAACAATTAAGTCGCACACAAATTTAACACACTTACACATGCCTGATAGTCATTTCTAATGCCAACGTTTGGCTCAGGGGAAATATAAACCTAAAAGGGCATACACCTGCTCCTATTTGTTTTGCTGCTCTGCCTTGAGACCAACATTGCTTGCATGTGATGCTGAGGCAATTTGTATTATATGACTTCTCGCCCCATAAACTGTCAACTCAGTTTCCCCTAATCCAGAAGAAGGCTGGCACGGGGAACAAATGAATGCAATCATGACCCTCTCCATCAGAGCTGAGTTTTGGGCTGTGATCTATGTTTTTCTCCAAGAATGTCTTCTCTGTTTATCTACGAGGAGCGGGGGGAATTGTTTGTCAGTGTAGGAGGCTTGATATCTCTCCAGAGAACATCTTGGTGTCTTGTAAGAATGTTGGAAACAACTTGTTATATTCGTAGGGCTTCAGAAAGGCTTCTGTAGTATTCTAAACACTTCTATGGGTGTTTTGCAGACAATGTAGTTGATGGCAAGGTTGAATTCGAAGTTGTGTATGAGTGGCATAATTCACAACTAGGGAAGGAGGTACGAGCCACGATCTACTTGAAAATATTGTGTATTAAATGTGATATAACACAGAAACGAGGCAAAAAATGCTTGTATCTTTTGTAAAGCATTTATATAAAAGTAGCTCCCTTTAAATAAACTTTGCGTTTCTGAAATGTGCTTCCATAAAAGGTTTCAACTTTTGACAGAAAATGTATAATTTGTCCAACACACTTTCTTGTAAGCTTATTAACCTGTTGTTGGATCTATCAGTAGATTAAACATGTACATGTATTATTAGAATAACTAATAATACATACCTTTAAGATTTCAACAATGACCCATATTGTACTGCTTGAGATAGGCGCAGTACACAACAAGGCCTGCATTGAAATAAATAGGCCTCCCCACACTGCAGTGGCTTCTGTAGTGGGCTACAGAAAAGGGGAGCCTCTGCAATATCAGCCACTCACACCCAGGTCCCATAATTTGAAAACAGGCGTGTCATTCACAATTCCTGGAACAACAATATAGATGTCATCTACTGTAGCAGAACACTGCATAACAAATATGCATGTGGATGTGCGATTCCCTGTATATGAGTGTGCACTCTATATGCACAATAACCTACCCACGGAGTGTCTATTATTTGTCTTCACTGTTTATTTATTTGATATTGCGCTGCTTTAGCTGGGATTGTTTCTGAGAAAACAGGGGAGCTCATGCACACGCACACACACACACACACACACACACACACACAACATATAGTAGACACACACACAGTACACCCACACATACAGTACAGTACACACACACACACGCAGATGCATTTACTTCGCAAGGACTAGTAGAGAGAGAGTAGGCTGAGTACAAAGACAGTGTCACGCCTGGTCCTGTGTGACCATGGTCTGGCCTAATGGCAATCTGATGGCTGAGTGCGCCACACTGCACTGGAACCCAGGATGTATCACCATCCAGTGAGAGTGTTCCCGCTGTGAGGCTGACATGGGGAAAATGAACTAAACCATGATGTCGGGCGGGGGGTAGAATGAGGAGATGGGGGAGGGGGAGGGTGGTGGTAGGCAGCTCTACCTTGGCTTGGCGTGATGATGAACTGCCCAAATGGGGCGCCAAGGTGTTTTCCTATTCTCTAAGAGGCATTTAATGTGCTGGCTGCATTCTCCATCTCTTCGCCCATGCAGGTGTGGGGACAGGCACTCGTTGGCTAAGGCTGTTTATCCCTTATCCCAGTGGTTCTCAAATGTTTAGGCGCAGGCTCACCAATGGCGGTCCACAACAACACATTTGCTATTTGTGGTCCAGAAGTGTCATGGAGCTTACATGAGAGCGAGATAGAAAAAACTTGGTATATGTGTCACATACATGTTCAACAAAGTAACATCAACCATAATTATGAGTATAAAAGCAAAACTGCACAACCCATGCACATTTCTGCAATTTCTGCTTGAAATCATTTTGTGATGCTTCTTAAGGATCTCCTGAACACTTGGAGGCTTGCAAACTGTTGAGAGCCACTTGTGAATCCCATGGAACACAGCACTGCCTTGCTTTAAGCTCTGACACAAATTGTTGTTTTTTTTGGGAGGCCCGAGCTGAGGTGCCTGATCATAAAACCCAGGAGACATCGCGTTATAGCTTTTGTGTTGCCGCTGCACGTCCATGGTTGCACTTTGCTTTGTGGTGTTTTTTTGTTTTTATCATGGGAGTATTGCATCTCTGAAATCATTCAGCAATAAAGTCAAAGAAGTCAAATAAGTATGAGTTCTAGTGTCTGTATTAGTAATTAAATGTTTACTGGCCGGAATACATTAAAGGATTAGTGAGTGTGTAATGCGATTATCTACTAAACAACCAAAGTGCCATCAAAGTAGAAAAGAGAAACGGGAGAGAGACAATGTAAAGAGGCAGGGAAAGAAAGAGAGAGAGAGAGAGAACAAAAGAGAGATAGATCAAACAGTGATTCTGTGACAGATTATGGGATTATTCAGTAAGAACTTGTTTCAATAATGACAACAAAACACAAGCAGCTGGTGTTTTGAGTTTTACATTTACATTTGAACTCAAAGCATTTAGCTATACTCTTAAGTAACTTCCAGTACATTTGTCAATAGGGGATTATGTCATACACCTCCAGCCAAACTTGACAGACTCCGCTCTTGCCCCCCCGGACCACTAAACACCATTTTAAGATCTTTATTCCGAGCAAATTAGGAGTGCATACAGTATTCAGCGTGCGTTTGTGCACAGCAGAACCGATTACAAGAGGTGAGACGCCTGTGGCAGGGTAGTGCAAGTTGTCGGCAGATGTTATCACAGGGCCATGCCAAGCCAACCCCAGGCTAGAGCATTTACGGTACAGTGTACCACTGTAGCCGTTTAAAAACATACAAAATAAGAAGTAAGCAGAAAAAGAAAGGCCCACATTGCAGCGGGGATGCGCTCTTCCTGGAACACGAACCCGCCGATTCACCGCGTCTCCTTTCATAACCGGCCAGAGAAGTCGGTCACTAGTTCCGTCGTTGACGTGCGGTAATTCCCGCCCATCCGCCAACCGTCCGGTCGGCTTAGCGTTGCATTTACACTGACCTGCGACCCCCGTTGAAGTCACCGTTGGTTACAGTTGTCCTGGGAGGGCCCCCTGTGTGGCGGGAGCTAAGGGCAGCCGTGGAGAAGTGATTTGACAGATGCTGGTGCGTTTCTAGCCTGCTGTGCCTGTATGTGCACTGACAGCTGTCAGATACCTTGGCCGTCACGGATCCTTCACGCGCACACGCACACACACACACCCACGTACACGCACGCACACACACAGAGACAATGGTCGCCATGTGTACTCAGCACATAGAGTCTCGCTCTCTCTCTCTACATCTACACCTACTGTATCTCTTTCACTCTCTTTCTCACTTGAGGGATTCTGAATGTCAGTTCACGTGCATGTGCCTGCGCCGGTGCCCAGGAGGAGGGTGGACGTTGTGCTCTGTTTGCTGTGGGGCACGTGGAAAACAGGCCCAGGTCAGCGGGAGGCAAGCACCCGGACTCCCTTTTGGCACCCTGGCCAATGCGGCAGCCCGTTTAATATGCTAAAGTTTAACAGCTAAATACATCAGCGCCGTCTTGCGCTTCTGTCAGTGGGTGCTGCTGTTGCAGTTATGCTTACTGTATGTGGTCTACGCGAGAGGCCAGGCGGACCGACGTGTTGATGGCTGGGGGGAAGTGAAAGCGAGCCACACAGAAAGGATTGGACCGAGTGTCTTCCTGACAAAGGAATGGGAAAAGTGATGAATGAAAGTGTGGGCAAAGAGGAGAGCTAATCTTGCTTTGTGGTAAGTGTTTTGAGTCATTGGCACACGGAGGGGATCAAAGCGGGGCGGCGGGGGAGGAGGTTGAGCGCGTCAGGAGGAGATCGAGGGACGGGGGCGGGAGAAAAAGCAGCAATTAGTGTAATTAGGAGGTCGGGACTAGCTAGGCACTGCCAATATGTCACCTCTCATTATAAGCCATAAGTAAACACGGTGGCCTAATGCAAGGCAGCACGCATTCTCCAGACATTTCCTGTGTCAATGCAGATTCTAGTCTTGCCAGTCACGCTCCGCTGCATATCATGACTTGCCAATAAAACATGGGGCATAGAGTCCGTGTAGGCAGGCAGTCCACAGGAGAGGTCCAGTACGCTTTGCTGCTGGAGTTTTTGGAGGGTCGGGAAGCATACAGTAACACAGCAGAGGCTGGGTTATTGTTAGCCTACTGGGCAGGGGGATTAATTATAATTGGGCAATTATGTATAGGTAGTTAAAGGAGGATGAGATGCTCCGACCGGCCAAAAACTGATGTTTATGTCATTGATAGCAAGCACACCATTGTGTTTGAAGATACTGTACACTGGAACTTGGATAGCATAATGTGCATTACCGTACGCAATAACAATACTGTCCTATCTTGTGCTTAATACCATGTTTGTATTCCACTTTGTATTTTTCAGGCAACTCTACTGTACTCTTAAGAAGTGCTATCTGTCTGGTAGTGAGAGAAGCCCATTAAAACTTTAGCACTGGCACATAACCACTACAGAAACAGACATGTCTCTTGTTGTTGTGGTTGTTGACTACACTTACGTTTCCCTTCTCTTCTTTATCCTCCGGTGACACTGTGCTGGGGCCGCTGAGCCCAAGCCACTGTGACAAATTGGGATTGGAGATGACAAAATAGGCTATTTAATAAGCATGGCGGAGGGGATTGGACTCTGGCGTCGGGGGTTCACTTGAATAAGCAGACTGTCTGAACTACTCCTGGGCTGCACTTTGATTACAGCTTTCATCCGCCTGATATGAGATGCTGGGGAGGAAGTAGAGCTGGTCTATCTCTCTGTCTGTTTGTGTCCTATCTGTGTGTGTGCGGGGGTTTGTGTGTGTACATGCTGTAAACCTGTGTAGATAAGTGCGTGTGCGTGTCTGGGTGTGAGGGACAGCAATAGTAAAGTCTTTTCTCACATCACTCGCCACAGATATACTAAACAGGCCATGGGGGGGGTTGTGGCTGTACTTTAACCTCAGGCTATTAGCTTCCAAATATAAACACCTTCCTTTACATATGTAGCAAATGCCGCATGCCTGCCTTTTTCACCGTGGCTCCTGACAGGTTAGAGAGAAAACATATCCCCCTCGTGACATGAGGCTGAACTGAGAGGCACAGTGTGTGTTGTCTGTGTATGCGTGTATGGCTAAAATGCATGGCCAAGGTGGCGAGTGCACATCTGTGTGTTTTAAATAGAGCACGATCAATACTGTATGTTGATGCCCACATCGAGGCCAAAATGAAACACTGCTCCGAGTCCTGAGAAAATACATTCAGGAGTGAAGGTAGAAAGACGGAAGATGAAAGCGAGAAAAGGAGAGAGATAAAGATGAATGGAAAATAAATATATAATCTGGGAAGGAATAACAAAAAATATAAACAAAACACAGAGGCAGCGCCACAAAGAATTCTAAGCAGACACAACAGCTCCCCAACCCCCCCCCCCCCCGCCCAGCCCCCTTCCCTTCCCCGTACCTCCCCAGTAGACAAAAGACAACAAACTAGCCGGAAAGTGACAGCGGGGGCACAACGCTGGAATGAGCGAGGCAGAGGCAGGCAGACAAGGGGCAGACAGCATGATGCATGATGGGAAAGGTGTTAAGGCCCACCGATGGAGGGGAAAAGCTAGCCGACGACCAGAAGAAGAACACGGTGAAGGGAGGATGGAAAACAACAGGTCACGTGACTTGAGCGACAGAGGGAGAACTAGAAAGCGAGGGGTGAATTGAATAGAGGATGAGACGGAGAGAGGAGGTGAGAGATGAGAAAGACAGGAGTAATAACAGCAGATGTGCGTGCGTGCGCGCGCCTGTGTGTGTGTGTGTGCATTGTTTGTTTGCAGTGAACAATGTGTGTACAGTATGTATCTGTATTTATGATTGTGTCTTATTGTTTTTGTGTGTGTGTGTGTGTGTGTGTGTGCGTGCATGTGTGTGTGTGCTGGTGCTTGTGCGCATGTACTCTATGTTCCTGTGTATTAAGTAAGTATTTCTTAATACCAGAAGATGCATGCCTATGTCAATGCAAGAAACGTGGTCCAATTAGAATGGAGGATTGCTGCAGTCTCTGCCTAACCTATAAACAGGGAATGCATGTAATGGCAGGAATGACTACATTCATCATCTTAATTAGCTGTTATTTTAACATTTGGCATATAATAATTGGGGTGTTTATTATTGCCTCGTTTCTAATTGCCTTAATTGTTTAATAGAATGGGTAAGCGTTATTTATGAGCTTTTCAGCGTTCTTTGAAAACAAAAGCATCTGTCCCCTCGTGGGCATGTGCATTGCTGTTCTCCTTGCGTTCGCTTGCCTGCGAGCGTGTGAATGGGAGGCCAGTCTGCTGGCCACTGGCCCTGCGCCCATCAGTTTGCGGTGATCGGTCTTGAATGTCTGTTGCTGTATCTGCCAACTGTCAGAAGGCCCGCTTTGGGCATGCCGGCCGATGAGAGGCTGTTGTGGATGTTAATAAAAAATCCAGTCCAGGTCTCAAATAGGCCACCAATGGCAATTCTTGCCAATAGCCTTTGGTGTGGATGACGAGGGCACAGTGATGCAGGTGGCGATGGCCAAACATGAGTGAATGAAAGAAACAGAGAGGGAGGGAGAGAATGGGAGAAGGCCAGTTACGCTGACATCATCAAATTATATATTTTCTTGCCAGCACTGGAATGGAACATGGCTTCTTTTGACAGTGCATACAAATTCACCTCAGCTAGCGATGCCTTGCTATGCGAGTGGTGTGTCAGCCAGAAGGAAGTGACTCCTCTCTACCGCCACAACCACTCCCACCCTCCTTTTCTCCAGACGCTCTCCCTCTTTCTTTCTGTCTCTCCAACTCATTAGAGTCCCCTGGTCTTTAGTCATAATTATGAGTAAATGTGTACACACTTAATGAAATTCCCCCAGCGAAGAGGAGAACCAGAAGGAAAGGGAGTTTCATCAGAGCAATGTAGATTTTGTCTTAAAATGCCAAGCACTTGGTGGAGAGGCAGCGCTTCAGTTTGTGAAGCAACTTCTGAGCTGTTTGTGTACCCAGAAAAAAATAAGTTTGATACAAATGCTTTCTAATTACAAGCCGCCTGGTGTAGTGTTAACTCTTCTACGGTAACATGGCAAGACTAGATACTGTAGGTCTCAGAGATGATCTTTTCCTCCCTATGCTGCCTTTGAGACAGCGAAATAAACAATATTTTTTCACTTCTTTGAAGATGTTTCTCTGTTGCACAAACATATTTAATTGGTAACATGAAATGTTAAATTATTGATTGATTCAAATCTATAAAGGAATCTCTTTACTGATATGGTGTCATTTAATGAGCAAATAGGAAGGCACCACATTGCAATGAATGAGTTATTTTGCTTTTGCATTTGGCATACATTTTTCCAGTTCTATTTTTTTGTTTAGTCCACATTTCATATTGTTGTTCAGAATATATTGTAACCTGACCAATGTTATTGGCCAATATTGGCACATTACTGCATATATATTTGACAGTACGTTTGAAATGGTTGAAAACTGTACCAAGCATCCTGCAGCTTGAGAAGAAACGATTTAGTTGGGGAAGGACTTCAAACATTTTTTCAGTGCCTGCAGGTATAATCGGATTATCTTTGTCGCATCTCCTCTTATATAACCATCAAAGATGGTTTCATTTTGAGATTCATGTGAAAATAAGTGCTTTTTATGTACTGCAAAATATATATTTTGTTTTTCAGTGGCGGATATATTTTATTGGAATAATTTTTACAGAGTCTGCGCCTTAAAAAAACAGTGTTGGTTGGGTTGTAGAAAAAACTTAAATTGTATTTATGCAAAGGTTTTATTGTAGAGTTAGTGGAGGTACTGTTTTGTCGTCATTCCTGTCTTTTCTTGTTACATTAGAGAGGTGACAAACGAGTGAAGGAAAGTCACCGTTGTCAGCTATTAGGCAAAATGTCACCCATGCCAAAAGCTTTTATGTCACAGTCATTCTTTCATTCACTAAGTGATTCCCATCTTTGAGAGCAGTGGTTCTAAACTGCAGCTATTAATAACCAACAGGTATTGTTATTGTGTGAACAATACCACAAAACTGTCAAAAGCAACAGTGTTCACAGTTTTAAAACATCACAGACCAAATAAAATGTAGAGACATCCACATTGAAACATATATTTAAAGCAATGTGACCTGGCCATGACATTGGCAGTGAATATACAGACACAAACACAGCACACAACATTTCAGCACAATTCAAGACACAGATGATTCTTTCATTATTTTGAATGTTGTGATTGTACTTCAAATAACATTTTTGGTTGTTGACCAAGGCTAAAACTGTATTATGTAATAAAGCATTCATGTTTGCTGCCATAGTAAGGGTGACTATAAAGGGTGAGCTAGTTTCCAGACAGCGCAAGGACAACAGTAGCACCTACACTGATGTAGTGACAGTTTAGTTGGGCGCAAGGTGTTTTTTTATCTCACATGGGTGTGCTTTTCGGGTTGCCATGACATCGCTTGCCGAAATAGGTGTGGAGGCGCAGTAAACGGTGTGTCAGTAAAATGTATGTGGGGCACTGGTATTTTTGTATAAAATAAACAAAAACAAATATTGCGCTAGCATCTCGTCTCGCAGAGCCACTTTACTTGCGTATAATTCTGGGACACAGCGCTGGCTAACTGCATCAAGATCCGCCTACTTGACCGGAAAGGTATTTTGATTGGCGTGCATGACGGCCAAATGCATAACACAATGACCAAGCCGGACGTTAAACGTAAACAGTTAAACATTCAACTTACTTTCTGAAAGTGTTGTTGACCTTAAAAAGCATCAGATGTTAAGCATGACATAGTACTAACATGACAGAAGAGGATGAAACGGGTCGAGCCTTGTCTAAGATGCAGGACTTGTGTGGTAGTTTACAATGCTTTGGCGAAGGCTCACTGAGCACAGCACAGTTTATCCAAAATCATACACATCATCTAGACCTTTGCTGTTCATTACAAAATTGGCAGTTCACCTTGACAAGAGTGCACTGCTTTCAAGGGAATGAGATGAAGTGATTTGATTGGCTGTAAATGACGTCCCCACCACACCTACATATTTATTTATAAATCTATATATGGTCTAGTTATAACACTGGTAAAACTACCAAACAGTTTGAGCTGTTATACAGATTAAAAGTCCACTGAGAGTTTGCTTTCCAATAACACAGAGTTTGCCTTAACCAGTAGTCTGAGAAGGAATTATTTCTGGAAGCTCTAGGTCTGTGGGCATGCAGAGAGTCAGATTAGAAGTCACAGTAGGTGAAACCATTGGCATGGGTAGCATTTCCTCTACATCTGCGTTTCTGGGTACTCGAACAGTATCAACACTCGAAATGTAACTTTTTCTCAGTGTTCAAAAGGTTTCAAAAACAACATTAATCACGCTTATACACACACACACACACACACACACACACACACACACACACACACACACACACACACACACACACACACACACA
>JAODUG010034922.1:0-40457 GCA_027564795.1 Aphredoderus sayanus
CGGCGGCGCCATCTGATTGTGTATGATTTGTGTGTTTTTCAATTGGCATTGCTGTGTGTATTTATTTATAAATTAATAATTATTTATGTATTCATGTTGTTTTTTTGTGCCTTTTAACCCTCTTGTTGTCCTGGGGTTTCAAACACACACCTTGTTGTGCCAGCAGTGCACATCATATATGTGTGTGTAAGCTGTAGAATTAGGTTTAGTGCCTTCTATCTGCCACAAAGAGCTCGTGATTTGGGTCATTTTGACCCAGAGGACATTACGAGGGTTAAGCAAGATGTCACATCTATCTGCTTCTAGATGCATGTGATATAATCGCTGCAAGCCACTTTGGTTAAATTACCGAATTGTATCCCAAATTTGCCCCCGGTGATGGGGCTTGCTTTGGAATGGCAAAATGACTACTTTGATATCCCTGATTGCATTACGACTGTGGAATGTCCAACCTCGTGGTGGTCTGTGCAACATTGATTTCCTGCCCTTTGTGATTTAGCATTCACTTACCCTTCCATATTGGTCTGTGGTCTGTTTATGTTTGCCTATGGAAAGTGAGATTCTGTATGTGTGTGTGTGTGTGTCTAATTCCAACTCTTACCATTTCTCTCTCTCTCTCTCTCTCTCTGTCTTTGTCTCTCTCTCTCTGTCTGCAGGCATCGCGGCCACTGCAGGCAACAGTCTGGACTCTCTTCAGGACGACAATCCTCCACACTGGCTCAAGTCCCTGCAGGCCCTCACAGAGATGGATGCTCCGAGCAGCACTGCGGTCCCCTCCCAGCCCCCACACAGCGGCTCCTTTGCGAGCCAGGGCCCCCTCCACAGAGCAGGCTGGACGCCCTACCTGCCCCCGGGCACGTCCAACCTGCCCAGCCAGTTCCACTCCCCTCCTCCAGGTTTCCAGACAGCCTTCAGACCCCCAGCCCAGACCCAGACAGATCTCCTACAGAGTGCTGCCATGGACCGCCACTAGGGGCAGTGAATACTCTCCCATGACCTAGCCCCTCCCCAAACCTCCAGAGAGACACTCAACCAAATCAGCAGATACCCAATACAAAACTATTAACAAATTAATAACAAAATTATATGCTATTTTCATTTATTTTCCTGATCTTCTGAGCTCTTGTGCTCATCTTCACGGCTTTTGGTCAGTTGTTTTTAGTTGGACCAGGAATACTATCCCAGATAGACAACATAGTGTTGCAATTGGCTAAGAACTGAGATTTTGCAGAATATTCTTGACAAAAATAATGTTTGCAGTGATAGAATTTTTATTTTTAAATTGCACATTTAGATCAGGAGGGAAAATGGGCTTTTCTATAAGTCACCAAATAGAATTGTTCCTGGATTAGAGGAAATGCTTCCTATAAAGCCCTGAGGAGAATTATTTTGAGAGATTGGGAGTTGTTCAAAATGTAGGACTCGAGTCTGTGATCAGGAGTTGGACTATTAATGCATAGGACTGGTGAAATAATAGGATATTGCAAATAATTCACCCCTACCCCCACAATCGGCTTTGATGGCCAAACCTCTGCATCAGAGTGTAGTGCCTTTCCAAGCTTGGGGTGTGGGGGCGGGGGGGGGGGAGATAAGAGGGCATGCAGTTTACATGCAAAAGCATCTTGCTTCACACGAGACTCACTGCGATCCGCACCACTGTGTGGTGCTCATTGTGGTTGAGTCGATAGATTTAAGGGCAGCCTGAAAATGATTGGGATGTTAAATGGCTTTGCTTCACCTATGGGGGGCGCACCTGGGTCTAGAGAGGTCAGAGCTTTATGACTGGGCATAGATGTGTAGGTGTTTAATTAAAGATAATGTAAATCTACAGCACTGGTGTGGTGAGGTCATTCCTATTTGCTCACATGACACATTTCCTTGTTAATCTTTTACAGATTTAGAATGTGCAGGGGGGCAGATAAATTCGGTTTTTCAAGTGTATTGGGCTACTTTAAACTGTTGAATCAACCTGTTCATCTCTCAGGGCTGCTGAATTCGCATCAGTGACATTTTCCCTCTTCGATATTCCTCTTTTTTTTCATAAAATCCAAATTTACTGTTTCTTGAGGCTGTGTATATTGGGATAGTATTACCTTAGGGCCACTTGAGCAACCTGTAACAAGGGGAATGCCACATACCCTGACCAAAAACGTGAACTTAATTATATTGGCTTTTTAGTTGCTCTTTTGAATAAGGTCCTGACAACTTTCAGTATCCAACAGTATTCTGAGGATTAAGAAACTCATTCAGTCTAACAGGTTTTACACAAAGCTAAAAACGTTTAAAATGAAGAGCTAAAGGAACATCACCTCTACTGGTCTGGAAAAAACGAACTGAATCTTAAATAAAAGATAAAACTATGACTTGTGTGTTGCATTTGTCACTTTAGTTTTCTCCTCAATGTACAGTAGGTGCATCCTGACTGAGACAATATACAGATGTAATAAAATACTGACTCATTTGGACAGGTTCATTGTTGCATTAAATTAAGTGTAAAAACCCAAAAACTCAAAATTAGCTCAGACAGGAAAACTACAGTTTGATGTAAGCCAACCAACAGCATTAGTAAACACACCAATGAGATTTATTTTGCAATGATTTTACATTCCACAGTTAAACATTTTAAGTTTAATTTTTTTTTTCTTTTTTTCTTAGGTTTACTCAACATACACATTACTGATGTTAAAGGTCATTAGGTTCCTTTTTTAATGTCAATCCAAAAAAAGTGATAGTGAAAGTTGCAGTATCATCAGTTATCGATGTTCATTTCAGAGGTCCCGTTCCCTGTTGTCATGTAGTCACACAAACCAGCTGCTTTTTCTCACAGTCCTAAATGACGTGTGGTTTCCATTGCTTTTAAAGGTTCTGTGTAGAAGAATGAATTTCAGTTGAGTCATTGAGCTTCGTTACTTCAGAAAGTCTTTATTTGATTAGATCTCCCTGTCAACTCAACTTCGAAGAGAGAGGCTCTTTTAAGAATATTCCTTCCAAGTATTTCCTTTTAAAGTGGGTACCATTGCCCTGTGTTAATATTTTGTCTATTTCCCCTTGTGTGTTGGTACTTGTTCTTACCTGTTGGATATGGTTCAGTTTATTTTCATTAATATAACCAAGCCTCCCCCCACACACAGCTGGGGGGAAAAACATTTTATTTACCAACCAATTGTGTTTCTGAGAGCAATTTATAGCATTCTCAGTGTGCAGTCCTGACTGAAATAAATATTTAATGCGTACGTACAGTATGCAAAGCATCACAATGTTCTGTAAGGACAGTTTATATTTTCCTCCTATAGTTTAAAAATTCCAGATTTACCCTGTGACTGCACGTGTGCCGCAAATCTCTGCAGTTCTTTGCTGAGGATGGTTCCTCGCGATGGGGAGACGGTTCATTTTTAAACCCTTAGCTAGTGCAGCTCTTGAAGTGTGTCCAGTAAAGTTAAAGTAATTTCATGGTCAGTTGCATTATCAGCTTGTGTCCAAAGGAACATTTATTAAAAAAGAGACTATTTCCTGAGCACAGGGTAAAAACTGAGCCTTTGTTATTAAACCACTCTGTGGCTCTGTCAATAACCTGTACTGTATCTTGATAACATAACAAAGCATGGGGCAAGTGTTTGGAATCATACTTTATGAATAACTATCTTATGTGGCTATATGTAGGTATATAAGAATTGCAAACAGCAGTTTAAAACAGCTCTAATGCACATTTTCCCTCTAATATCTGAGCCAGATATCTTGTAAGGTGTTTCCCATCAATAGTACATGAGCATTTAGTGCATACATTATTTTCTAACAGATTAATCTTTGTTTTTTTGTTTCCAAACAATGGCTTGTTAGTGATTCATTGTGAGCTTCCACAACACAGGTCTAACATGGGGTGAGTTTGAATGTGCTTCTCATAACACTAAGTCAGGGAGAAGTTCGTAATACTTCCAATTTACATCATGATGAGCCTTCCCATTGTGCAAAAGGAAATAATAAAATAAATAAACCAATTACATTTTACACTGTCATTCCATCCATTCGTAATTGTGTCAAACACACCAGAGTTTTGAGCTGTTGTCCTGCATTTTATATATGACATAGTTACACACACAACTGGTTGCTTTCACATTAAATCTCCCTCAGATTCATGTCTACATAGTACAAATATGCATTGGAAACAAGGGTAGTTTGGAGAGTTGCGGATGCATAAATTCCCCTGGTAGAGAGCCAGTGTTCCAATTAGAAGTAATATAGGCACCATAACACATCAGCCGTAGTACAAAACTGAATTGAGCCCCAATCACAAACAGCTTGTCTTTATCAGCCCTTTCTCCTACTGAGAGTCCCCGAATGGATGACAAGGCAGCCGCAGGATACTGCACCTTTCTCTTTTCAGTTGCTGTTCAACAGAGCCTTCACCTTTTTATATATATTTATATATATTCCCAAGGCAGGGGTCGATTTTGTGATTATACTTTTTACAACTGCCTTTTTTAATTCTATAGAGACTGAAAAACAACCACGCACACACACACCCACCTCTATGACCTGAATGAATAAAATAAAATCAAACATGGACACTTGCTTATTCAGTTCATCCACACCGACGAGAACAACATGTGAGTAAAAAGGAAAAATGTATGTATAAAATGCCTGATGGCATGGGACTGTTTGGAGGAGTGGAATGTTTTACGCCTGAATGAAAAATGTTTCAATGTGGTAATTTTTTTTTTCTCTTCCTGTTTATCATTTCTCAGGAATATTCTGTACAATAATGTACATGTAGGGGAAGATCTCCTGTGAATCCCCACATCCCCATTAGTTCGCACTAGTCCCAGGCAGCCAGAAGGTGGATTTGAGGTGGGGCACAGACACCTTTGGTTGCCACCCCAGCCTTTAAGTCTGTTTTGGCAAGTCACACAGATTCAGCTCTCACCCCTTTTCCCATGATTCCTTGTACTTCAGCTCTCAGTAACCCCCGCGAGAGGCCAAGTCAACCAAGGCCAAGAGATCTCCAGGAGGAGAATGACATGAGAGGCACTGTGTCCGTAACATCTCCATGTGAACAGGCTGATTCCTACCTCCCTCATGGTAGATCAGTTTTGTATGGTAGCAGTGGCACAGCTGGAGGACTTCATCATCGGTTTGATTTTATATTTATTTTTTTTAGAAATATTGTTCTGCTAAAATCACCTCACGTTGCAAGATGTAGTCATTCAGCCTCTGTTCGTTGTTGCCATATTCTCATTTGGATCTCAGAAACCTTGCTGTGGCCAGCCCCGTAATCACCATCAGAGTTTGCGCACTGTTTGATAGTATTTCTCTCTAGGTTTTTTTTCTGTTATTTTCATGATAGCAATTCTTCAAGATTCTTTTTTTTTTTTTTTTTTTCTTTCTCTCTTTTTAAAACACACGCACACACGATTTGATAAAAAAAAGAAAGAAACGTGTCGCTAAACGAAAACGGTTTGTACGGCTGTAGGATCTCTTGGTTTTTCGGTTGCGGGCTGCTAGTCACTCTGGGCGAGGGAGTGGGGGGAGGGAGAGATCGGGGGTCGGGGAGGTTTGGGATGGACGGGGGGGCCCCCATTTAGCACACGGTGCCGTTCTCCTGGCGGGACTTGGGGCAGGTGGAGCGGGGGATGGGCTGGACGGAGGGCGCCAGGGTGCAGAAGAAGCCCGCGATGAGGGTGAGGCCCAGGCCGCCCCAGGCGCAGAACATGGACCAGCCGTACCCATGGCCGATGTCGTCAGGGAGACCGTACAGGTAGCGCGGGTAGCGGGACAGCTCGAAGTTGATGCCAGCCACGCAGGTGCACAGGGAGATGATGCAGAATGTGCCTAAATTGAGGGGTGGAAATTATTTGTGTTATTTTGTATCATTCTTATGAAATGTCGATTCTAACAGCGAAATGTCTATTTCATTTTGTCTTATGTACTTTTAAAGTAGGAACAACGCAACAGTATGGAACAGAGATGGAACTGAAGTTAATAATGTGTTGCTCAGTGACTATGTACAAGAGGAATGATTTAAGATGGATAAATTATGTTATTGTCTGTGTGTTGCTTTCAGAGCAAAATGCATCACTGTCCCATCAATGGTATGAAACTGAAGCTGACCGCAAAACAATGTTCAATTCACAATAGGATTATTTTTCTGTTTGAAAAAGACTATACTACGTGTCTGTGAGAAGCTAAAGACATTTTGTGTAAAAACTTTGTGTAGGATTAATTTGGGAAGTTAAATGTATTTTTACTGGATATCTACATTATATATGGTCTAACATAAAATGGTTGTGGTGTTGAGAATTACGGCCACTAGCTTGAGTCAAATCTACTCTGAGATGCTAACCTGAACGCACATCTCTTGTCCTCTTGTCAGACTATTATGTTGGTATTGGCTTCCTTTAGAAGAAACATGTACTCTCAAAGTGTCGGGCCATTTCCAACAATTACATTCTGTTTATGTATTACTGTTTTGCTTATTGTCCATTTTCGGCATCTGAGTGGATTTAGTGAATGTACAGTAGGCTATAGTGTAGACAGAGAGTCTAGTGCTTTCTAAAATGTGTGACCTTCCAAGCTCCTTTACCATGATCTGGCCACTGTAATGTGACCTAGCCTATTCCCTGCACCTTTATTGCCAAGTAAAATAATTGGCTTTTTAATTGCCTGTTCATCATACAACCGAGGGGCAAAGCATTAATCTGAAGCCTATCTTAATTGAGTTGCTGCTTGCCTTCTGCCACACCAGAGCTGTGCAGCGCATAGTATATCAGTGTGTGTGAATATTAGTCAGAGTATTTGTCTGGAAGACATGCATAAAGAAGAAAGTTTGTGTGGGTGCACGAGAATGCTTGTTGCCTAAATTAACAAGTCCATGAAATTCACCAGTCTAATCAGCCCTGCACAAGTCCCTCAGGCATCCAGCTAGATACACAGTAAGTAACACAAGTATGTTCAAATTGGGACACACACAAAAAAAAAACCCAGCTGTTATTTACTCTATATAGTTCTCTATCTCTACCTTTTTTTGCCTACTTTTTACAAACAAACCTGGGCTTTACTCTAACATTTCCTACCATATTTTCTTCTCGTAAATGGATGTGAGTGCCAATATTACAACATGCAATAGGGTTGGCCAACTCAGAAGATTGTGTTAGACCATATTCATAGTCATATTTTAGAGCATTTTAAAAATGTATTACATATTTAATTATATAATAATTGTAATAATTCATTATTGTCTAATATTCTTTCTATTATATAAATGTATACATTTACATTTACATTTACAATCAAATGTATATACAATACACATACATGTAAGAAGGAAAGTGGTTAAACAACACTGTAGCCTGAAGTTAACCCTGGAAGCAGGCTATTCTTTGTTCAGGTGTGATCGTGCTCACACATTTACTTATTATTAGTATATGCAATATTTGTATTGTAACTTCAAACCGACAGTCTAATCAGCCATATAAACTCAGAGATTGTGAGTTTATATTAACCCGCCCGCTGTCCTCAGGTTTAAAACGCACTACCTTGTTGCGCCAGCAGATGGCGCCAACTGCGGCACGTCACATGTCCGCACCTTCTGCTGGCGCAACAAGGTAGTGCGTTGGGTCATTCTGACCCGAAGGACAGCGGGAGGGTTAAAAGTTGTGCGAAGTCAGATTTTATTCTGTTTACAGACTAGACAGGAATAAATCACTGTGAACAAGGCCTATAGTGCTTCGCAGAGCACAATAGTCTGGAGCCGACTCACCTCCCATGAGGAACAGCAGGCCAGCAACGTACTGCATGAGGCCGCGGTCCCAGCAGCAGCCGAGAACACCTATAACCCAGCCAAACAGGATGATGGCCACGGCCATGCCCATGAAGCCTGCTGTCATCCGCCGCAAGTCTGCAGAAACGGTAGAGAAAATCTGTGTTAAAACCTATGGTTAAAACCAACCCTCCATAGTGGCGAATACACACATCAACGTTAAAGAGTGGTTTGCAGCTCTCTAGGATCACGGTTAAAGAGCATCTACCACCCACACTAATCCGTCACGCCAGACCAATAGCTCTCTTCGGAGTCGGCTACAGCGAGGAGACATTTTAAGGAATTACTGACAGCATTCAAGATGACATTTCCTGCTTGCTTTAGCATTTTTTTTTTTTTGTGCTGCTTCTCACTGTGGCACACGGTCCCAAGACAGATTAGAGTGTGCTTCTCTGCTTTCTAGCAGTGAGTTGGTCTATTTTCCCAGCATTAAGTGGGCCATCCTAGGCCATAGAGATAATGAATGAGCATAAGTGGTATTTTCCTTTTAAAAGTAATCACACTGCCTCCTCAGAAATGTTCAAAATTACAGTGGTAAGCAAGAGAAAAAGTGTGCGTGTGTATGTTAACTAAGATCACCCTCGATAGCAGAAATACTCTCATGGCAGAAGTTTTCTACACGCTGGGGACAGTGTAACACGATAGGATTTAATTTGAAAAATGTAACAACGGTTTGTTATTCATCACATAAACGCCACATAGCTGCATTTACAGCTCGAGTTAATGCGATTTAATTCCGATTCACCCTTTTAAATGTCATACCATCCTTTTTATAAGCAGGTGATTATGGTGCGTGGCGATGGCAAACACAAAGTATAACATAGGAGGCCTGGCAGTGCCCTGTGTCCACGAGGAGAGCAGTTTGTCTGCAGGAGGTTAATGACGGAGACCGTGGCTGTTAAGGAGGGTCTGCTAGCTGGTCTGCTATCGGGTGTTTGGAGGAAAGATGGCAGTGCATGATGGAGGAACACTACTGCAGGCGTATCCTCCACCCCATGTGGAGTTTAATGTCATGGGTGAGCTGCTTTGTCACAGGGGAGGTGGACAGAGGAATTTGGTGCAGGGCACACTATGACAGTTGTAGCTGCCTTAAACTCAGTTTTATAAAATCAAGTGATCTTTTTTTAAATGTGCATGCATATAACTTATATATTCTTACATGTTGCATTATGCAATTTGAAGAAGAAGCAGTCCATAGCTTGGACACCCTTTCTTCTTCTTTTTTTTGGGGGGGTCATAGCAAACACAGATAGCATGGCAAAAGAAAGCACAAAACATTCGCACAGGCAAACATCATCAATATTTTCTGAAACGGCTGCGATCAAAGTGCGCACACAAGCGAAAGTCTGATCAATAAAACCATATTCTTGGTTGATAGTGGTTGTAAAAGTACTGCGTACGGATCAATAGACATTTGTGGCCTCTGTAAATGTATCCATCATGGTAGCGAACGTGTGATCTGGATTTCAGCGGCAGTTTTTCCAACACGTGGAAAGCATGCTCTGTGAAACCAAACTGGCCGTGTGCCTCGCAGCATAACTTTGCCAAACAGAGCCTTGCGTTCGCCGGGATAACCGGTCACATCCTGCGAGCATAGCGCTTTTCCGACAGACCCGGGATGCTGCTGTCTGTCGGGAGCGCTCATGCAAAACCGCCTGTCAGGGGGCCTGTCACTCAGCCTCCGTATCCATGGTAACCCCTGACCTGACACAAGCGGAGCAGGGGCAGCGCCCACTCTATATGCTGTGACATTGTGGAATATTTCCAACAGCGGAGAAAACTAAACTAAATGGTCTGTAAAACCATATATTTCTATGGTAACACTAAACCTTTGTGTTTACTGTGGAACTCTGCTATTTGATTCGCTGCATTTCTCTTCTTGAATAATACAAAACAGCCTTAACGGTGCTAGACTCCAAAGATGTGTACAGAATTTTAATGTGGACTCCTCAGAATCTTGACTTTTGCCCGAGATTCACTTGTGTTATTAGTGCTCTAGTCTATACTATACTAAGGTTACATTGTGCTACCTTTGTCCCTTATCTCCACTAGGAACATTGGACCTCTCGAATTTGTACTCTAGACTGCGATGATGTTGAATTAGATAAGTGGTGCTTTGACCTCAGTGTTCTATTCTGTGTAAAACCACACAGCCAGCGTTTTAGCTGTCGGCTCCCGCGAGGTACCCCTGGGAGACAACGACTTCAGAAGACACACACACACACACACGAGTAGCAGGCACATTCATTGTACTGTAAGGAAGCAGTGTCTTCATGTTCCCACTGGGCTGAGGAATACACTTCCCCACACCTGCCGCACTAGCCTATCAGCACCAAGGCTAGCTCACAGGCTGAAACGGGGACACACACATGGTTACGGAGAAAGAGAGAGAGGCCTGTGCCACTGCATGCCCCAGAACAGGATATTGTAAGACATACAATTGGAAATACATCAAAACGAAAAAGGCATTAAATCAGATTTTCATACAGTATGTACAGTATGTATATGTATGTGTATATACATGTGTATAAGTATGGGCAAACGGGTGCGTGTGTATATATACAGTATATGTGGTGTGCCCATGTAGGTATTCTGGTGGTTCTGAATTACCACCAGATGTTGGTAAATGTTTTATATAAAGCAACTTTCTGTTGGAAACGTATCGTATACGTTCCAATAAAAAGAATGTAAGAAAATAAAATGAATCTAATTTTGAGTGGTTTTCTCCAGGGCTTGTGGCTTGTGTTCAACTCAGTATCATGGTGACAAGTCCATTGTCTTAGCTTCAGCATGAAACACACACACGCAAACACCGTCTGGGTTAATTGGGAGTACATGCAGGTACACCTTGCTGTCCCGATGGACAGCTACAAGCTTCACCTGCGTGCTAAACCACCCAGTCCTACCTTGGCCGCCCCCAGCAATGTAGAGCTGCTCTCCTGTGAGATGGCGCGTGTGCTCAAATAGCTTACCTGCTTGTATTTGTGTGGAGTGCACAAGCTTGCTCCTGTTTATGTGCCAGTGAGCAGCATCACTCTTGATTTGGATTCTCAGCAGAAAGCTCGGGTTTAAAGCCCGACGTGATGCATGTCTTTCAAGCTGTCAGCCTGTCCGCGCGGCTCTATGAAGCCCACATAACTCCTCGCCGTATTCAAATTCAGACTGGTCTCTGAGATAAATGCATATCCGCCGGCTGCGACTTGCTGCCGTCAGACACCATTGGAAGCAGCATTTAATGTAACTACATTTAATCACTCCTGGAAGTTGACTTGCATAGGCAATGGATGTGTGTGTGTGTGTGTGTGTGTGTGTTTCTGTAGAGTTCAGCACTATGAATGCATGTTCTTTGGCGTCCTGTTTCAGCGCTAACCCCCTTACTTATCAGGCTGCCACTGCGCCGAGCTTTGTACAATGCTGGCTAGCTGTTGTGGCTTTTCTCATCCCACCCTGCTGTATCGAGTGTTGACCATATGGCAACAGGAGGGTGTGGGAGGAAGGAAGGGGGTCAAACCTGAGGGATGGAAACAGACGTGGTCAAACGCATAAAGCCTTTGGAGTTCATCTCCAGGAAACCTGAGCCGACAACTGGCCCAAATGGAGAGAAAGAGTATTCTGGACATGGATGGAGTCTTGAGTTGTAATGATTGATTGTTGTCATGTTAACCTAGCATTGTACCTATAGCAGACTCCTTTTCTATAGGCGGGAGAAAAAAAGAGAGTAAATGGTGTGAGATAACACTAATGGTGTCAATTCAATATTGATTTAGTGTTAACATTCAAATCTACTACTTGTTCCTTAACAGCTAGCAGGGACTGTTATGACAACAGTTATGTTCCATTAGATTGCCAGCACCCTAAAATGCCTTAATCCACAAGAAGCTCAATTTTCCATTGACATAATAAACATAATTGTGCTCTCAGAGCTACCATAAAAAAATACACTATTAACCTTAATTAGAAGGAATTCACATGATTAATATGTTCGGGTTCAATTCCTGACATGGCAATCTACCTTTTGGCATCCTTGAAAAATATACCTATCCCCTAACTGCTCCTAAATACTTGTAATAATAATTGTACTAATTGTTAAGTCACTTTAGATAAAAGCATCTGCTTCATGGCCTAATTGTAAATGGTTCATATGTATGCAGGCAAATGGTGTAATATACATTATGTCTGTGATTAGCAATGGCACACATACAATTGTGTCAAAATATGTTCTTGTTTATTTAGGGTAAGCAGAAGGATAATAATTGTGTACATGGTTAATTTCTCTCATCATGCTGAGGGAGATGATAGCTACACCTGCACATGTATCATTAGCATGCACACCTTATCTCTGCAGGTTCCCACTAAAGGACCGTTAGATTCTATTCCCGATTCCACACACCACACACACATTATGAGGCTGCTAGCCATTTAACAAAAAGACATCAGTTTTAAATGGACGTTTTATAAAGGCATAAACTATGTTTTTGTTGCTAGTATGAATGCACCTTATATTCAATTATAATGTTATATACCAGAATATACGTTATTATATACAATATTCTAATAGTGTTTCACAAATATGAGTATGCAAACCTGAAATGGTACACCGAAGTACTACATGATTGAAAACAAAAGATATAAAGATTTTCTTTTTTTTTAGAAATGCTGTACAACATTATACTTCATTTATTTATTCACTGTTAGCATTGCAGTGCCATTTTGCAGTGTTTTAACCATTTTATATTGAAATACCATTAGCATCATCAAATATTGTTAATGTTTTTCTGTTGGTTTATTTAAGAAAAAAAGATTAACGTGGGCACAAAAGTGAACCACTGCTATTCTACATCATACTTTACATTTACTAGACACTACAATTTGGCACAGAACAATGTCATAATAAAATGTTAATAGAACAATGTTTTGTTTTACCCCAAGATGGATAATAATAAAATATAATCGAATGCAGCTGATCATAGCGAACACAATTTCCAAACATACACAAAAAGCATTGCATTGAATCGTACTGATTGCTGATGGAGCTGAGAGAATAACAATAGAAATTGGTCTTGTTCAGCTGTTTACTGTATCGGCAAGTGACAGGCTGTTCTCTCCCAACCATTCTCTCTTGGCTAATAGCTTCTTTTGTCCGGCTGTGTGTCGCAATTGCTGTTTAATTGCGTTTTCTGCTTTGGGACCAATTGGCCAATGAAAAGTTATTTCAGAAAAAGGGAAATAGCTTTGGTGCCTTTGTACAAATCTTCTTTTTTTTTGACAGACACAGAGAAAGGAAAATATTGTGTGTGTGCTTTGGCTAACAGTCAGCGAGGGCTATAAGGTTCAGGATGTCAGCATCGTGGGTGCGGACAACACTTTCCTCACACAGTGACTAAGAGGTTGTGATATTAGCTGAGGTATGTCGGGGTGTGTATTGGGGGGGATGATGGAGGGGTTCTTGGAAGGGTGAGATTGAAAAGCGCTGACACTGCACCGCTCCGAGTTTGTGGTCCTGTCAATGAGGCAGGCAGCAGCCAACTGCTAGCTGGAGGCAGTGAAGGTAGGGGCAGTGGGTGGGGGCGGAGGGGTGTGTGTGTGTGGGGGGGGGGGACAGTAGAACAGAGCTTAATTTCATTACCCCGTATCAGCTGCCACCGGGGACAAAACAATGGAGTGAGAAAATTAAATTATGCCAGATAACGTAAAGGGGTTGGGGGGGGGGAGGGGTGGGATAGCGCTTAGTAAACATATGTGCTGTTTGCCGGGAAAGGCCTCCTATCACCACGACAGCGGAGGCCTGCTCTGTGGCATGTGTGGCTTCATCACAAGGACCATATGGACGTTTTCACTGGAGCCCTCCAAGCAGAGCCCAGCAGGGCCCTGGTGCCTGGAGGTAGGCCGGGCTAGGCCGAGGCTAGGCGGGGCAGGTGACTGTGGATGTAGGGTAACACTAAGCTAACGCAGAGGAAGTCGGACTCGCCTCTTCCCTTGGGAAGGAGGAAAGCTGTCAATCATATCTCTCGGGAAGGCAATGGGTTCTTGGCGGGACGACTTCCGGCAATATCAGAGCATCACAGCTGCTGTGCTGACTGACACCTACTGGCACTGCCTGGTTGGCTAATCTCAAACTGTAGGCGGAGCTTGCAAAGTCAGCATGGTTTCACCAGCCTATTATTATGACACATTTAGTAAAGCACGTTCAGTGACAGGCCTACAGTGGAGTAATCATTCATATTAGCCTTAATAAAAACGTATATTATGAATTATGAATAAAGCCAAAATGATATTAGATTGCATAGATCTAGCTACTTCCCCGTGTGCCTGGCTAATTCATTCCTTGACATATTTCAAAGGAAAACAAGTCAAAATGCTGAATGGATGTATTATTCTAATCGGTGATCAGAGCCATCGCCTGTTCCGAGACCCGCGGAGAGAACGGTGCAGATCAAGACGAGGCGCTGACAGCCAATCGCCTCGCGTCTGCCGCAGAGCCGAGCTCGTCCGCCGCGTCATTAAAGTGTTCGCTTTTGTAACGGCACGCTCCGATTGGCTGTCGCGCCTTTCTGGCTGGCTGCCTGCATGCCTCGCGCCTCTCCGCTGGGACTTGTGATAAAACAAGACTGGTGTGACTCAGCACTTTTTAAAGCGCCGATTTTTTGTAATCTCTCTCCCGGGAATGATGCCACGTCATTGTTGTGTAAGGGACACTCCTGAATGCATAGGAAAAGCTGTTTGACTTAAAATCAGTGGAGGAAACGGTGGGGACAGGCAATGGAAAGGGTTAAATGCAAAGCGGGTGAAGGGAGAGCTACTCGAAGCTCTTAGCGTTTAATAACGCCACTTACGGGCATGGAAATGAGAGTGTCGCCTATTTGGAGGAGCTGTGAAGAGCACAGGCTTTAGCGGAGGATGTGAAGAGATGATAAACTATAAAGTCCTGAGATGGCTACATCCAGCCAGCTGAAAGACGACAGGCCAAACGTCACACCGCATCCATTAAGAGCTAATGTGAAATCCAAGTCACAGTGCATTTGTTGTGTGTGTGTGTGTATAATTCTGACAGAGGAGGTAATTTACTTAAATTTTCGGCGAAATGCACAAACGCTGAATGCAAAGTGCTGGCAGTGAATAAAGGAAAGGGGAGCCGCCCTTCACTGGACAGGAAGGAGGGTGATAGAGTCCCACTGTGACCTGTCTGTCATCACTTCTGCATTTAGTCCTATGTAACCATGGTGCCAGGGTGAAAGACAACAGAATCTACACATTACTCACATACTACATTACACACACACACACACACACACACACATATATATATATATATGTGTGTGTGTATATATATATTCATTCGTTCTGCTACACCATAATACCTCAAAAGGTGCCGTAATGCCAGCAACTGTCAAAGTAAAAATGTTTTTGTCAAATTCAGTGAATATCTCCTCACAGTCTGCTAGCTGTCCGTTCTGTGTGCATGCGGACACAATAATCTGTTGTTTCTACGCAGCCCTGGCTCTAGTGTGAATAGGAACACAAACAAACAATTTCCTAGCATTGGGAATGCGTTTCCAGTGTGCGGGGCTTCTGAGGGAGCGCCCTATTGTATTGAAGAAAGTGTTTTTGTTTTGATCGAGTGCAAATATCAATAAGCTTTCTCCACAATGACTGACTGCCTTTAACTGTGACGCGTGCTGGAAGGGAACACTGCACTGGCGGTTGGATAGAAGGAAAATAACGTCCAGGTCGAGGGAGGAAGACAAACTTCTGCGTTTCACTGCGTGGCTGCTAACACGTACACTGTGAGTGTGTATGTGCATGTGCAGACTGGAGAGGCATCGCTGTTGACTCATTTTGGGCTGTATTTCTCAAAATATCTTCCACTTTCGAGTCTGCGAATGAACAGCTTCCTGGTCAGATGATTATGAAAGTAGCTTAATGGCACTGGAGAAAATTGGACCATTAACCTGCATTACATTATATGTTTGGCACCTTGATTGGTCAAAATGGGTCTGCAACTCTGTTGGGAAAGCATTCGGAGAAGGATTGGAAATTAAGCGTCATTCTCCTTCACTCCAGGAGGTCTCATAACTTTCCACTAATGCTGGCTGGTCCTTGAAATAGTCACCTGAATAGCAGGGGTGAAAATAACTGGCCAATGCCACTCTGTCTATAATACCACCCCACCAGATCACATGGTGTCCTTGATGGTTGCTATGGAGCACACTCGTCAACCATCGCAGTACAGGGCTGTCACTGACAAGCCCTATAGGCACACAGACACACACAGTATAATGAATTATAAGTTCATCTGTGTCCATCCCTGCATGCTCATCTAGTCTTGACCCCCGAAACGTGCCAGGATCCTAGCTATTATGGACATTAAGAGAAGGAAGACTGTGTGTGTAATTACATGCACACCCACTTTGTACTCTGTTGGAAATTACATACTGTCTACTCTAGTATTCAACTGAATCCACCATTCCATAACTACCAAGGCAGGGCATACACAGAATAGAATATTGGCTATAATATGCAATTATGTAATATCTGTGCAATGGAGTTAGGCGTAGCAGCTGTTATAGAGTGTCTTATAAACAGCACTCAAACACACAAGGAGAGAGGACTTTATAGTCCTGTAAAGGTAGCTAGCATCACAACATGGTAGTGTGCCAATATGCTGAGGGAATCGTCCTACATTTGCTCAGATCAATAATAGTAGGCATGGGTTTGCTGTCTAGTCTAGTATCTACATATCTGGGTGTCAGCAGTGTGTTAGTAGTTCACTTCCCTCACAGGGGAAGTACATACATTATCTCTGGTTTTACAGTGAGCTATGGATAGCGAAATAGTTTGAGTTTATATATGTATGGTTGTTAAAGAAAGTGACAGAGGAAGACAATTGTTATACACTATTTCGGATGGAAACACACTCACTAGTCTCTCTCTCTCTCTAGGAGTTATTGTGTTCTTGTCAGAGAGCTGTGTTGTGATATCACATAGACAGAAGGGGGCCTTGTGATTTGGGAGTGTTTGCTTGTGGAGAGTCTGGCTAAACTACAAGCCCTTTAAGAGCCTTTCTGTGTCCTCTCAGATAAACGGTCTAAGCTGTGAAAGATAAGAAAGGAAAAAAGAAAAACGGCTGATCCAGACAGATAAAAGACTGGTACACCCGCAGTGCTGTCAAGATGTACTGTCGCCGAACCCAAGATCCTGCTTTTTGACATCGCACAGACACGAATTTTGGTGTTTTATAGAAAAGCCAGGGCAAATAAACAAATCAGAGAAGAGAAAAACACTAACTTTTAAAACGCCTTCCGCCATATACAACACGAGGCACCTAGGCAACTGTCAAGTGCACTATAGCTACGCTGAGTGTCTCTAACAACACTAGATTGATATGGGTCTCTCTGAACTATGAACATGAAAAATGAACCATGCCATCCAATTATGTGGCCTGGTAGATAGCTTGCCTCTACCGTTGACATGTGAGGGGGTTTATCTCTTCGCCTCTCACTTCCACCTTTTTGTTTGTCATGATCGCCTGACACCTTCTGAAATGCGTGCATAGCCCCCCCCCCCCGGGGCGAGCATGTGACCCCATCGGCCCAGTCAGGCTGGATAAACGAGTATGTGTGTGTGTGTGCGTGCGTGCGCGACACACCTGCTGCCCGGCTCTGCAGATGACGTGGCAGCCATCCGTGGGAAGTGGCACTGGTGGCAGACTCCAGAAATAAGCAGGTCTTGCTGCTGTGCTGGTGGCAGGCGACAAGAAGTAGTACCTGGGTAAGCTTAGTGTCGTTGCCGGGGACACTTCCATGTCACCCAGAGTTGATCCTGCTTCTTGTTTGTGAAATGAATGGATGCCATCGCAATCGATTGCAAAGACGTCTTATTCTCTTCCTTTAATCAATTCCAATCATTCATTTATAAACTCTCTCTCTCTCTCTCTCTCTTTAGCGCCGGTCATTATCAGAGTGGATTCTCAGACTGAGGAATGGAATTGAGATTTGACTCTTGGGATGGACTCTTCATCCCGGCGTCTTTCTAATTATCCAGGAATAAATCAGAAATGCGCCGAGCTCAGCCGAATCGAGAGCGGCAGTGCTGAGTTGTCAGACATCCGCAGCGGGCCGCTCTTTTCCCGTCTGAGGCGCGCCGTGTCCCGACCGTGACCCATGTCGACCAAAGACCAAAAGGTGGGGGTGGCGGGTGAGCATGTTGCGGCTACAGACTCTGATACAGACAGAAGGTGGCATTCAGGCCTCCCAAACACCGGCACAAACCCTCCCCCCACCCCCCCCCTTCCCGGTTGCCAACATGCAACGGGCCAGATAAGGGACGCTAATGCTAGCAAAACCTTGACGCCGCGCTGCTCTAAGCCTTGTGTTCCCTGACACACGGCTGTGGACACGCGCCACTCCCGTCAGATAGGGAGGGTTTAGGACCAAACCCCTTGGGGCTGGCGTTGCTAACAGGGGCGGCTAGCTTCTGTTCAACATCTGCACGCCCACGCGCTATTCCTCTCTTATCTGGTTCATATCGTGATGGAGTTTTCAGGAACCACTGAACAGGCTTTAATTACTTGTTTCTCGGTTGGGGAACAATGGAGCCTGAAAAGAAATGTCGTCAGCAAAATCATTTGAGCCATTAAAGTGAAGCTTGGGGGGAGGCTTTTGGCTGTTGTTTGTTTTGTTTAGTCGTAACAGCATGACCCTGTTCAAATATGCAGGTAAACAGATAACAGATAGGTTTCTGGCAGGCTGTGGTTCCTTTCACAACACCAGGAAGCTCTATGACCCATGCAGGTGATGCATCCGTTTGCCAGTGTGCTCTGAGGAAACTGGTTCATTCAGCTTCGTAAGCTTCATCTCCTGTACTTTCACACACATTCGCAACTGTTCATTCCAGGCTGACGATTAAATCTCTTGTCATTTCTCCGATGGTAATCTGATTACATTGAAAAATAGATTCATTTATCAAACCGTCGACTTTGGTTTGTTTTGGCTTTGTTCACAGTGAATCAAGTCTCGGAGGCCCAAATCTACAGTAGCTATTGAAATGCCTAATCCCTGTGCTTGCTCCTGTTGGCAGCATTGGGCAAACAACTCATCCTCACCACACTATATATCTCATACAATAAGCTCACATCCCAATTGGGCATTTTAATTATGAATAGAAGCTTGTTTGTATTTGTACTGGAGATGTGCGCGGGTTCATGTGCATGCGCTTATGAGCGCGCCCCCTCGAATAGAACCCTAGCAAAAATGAATGCTGGAAGCCTGACCTTGAGGATGTGGTGCCTGGTTGCATTTAGATTACCCTTGAGTCAAAAATGTTCCCATTGAGAGTGAACAGGACCGAATGCTACTTAATTGACTGGAGTGCTGTAGCAGCACCCAGGGCGCTGATGTAACCCCCCCCCGACGTGCTGCTTTGGCGGCCTGTTGTCGGGCGTCGGTCACCATTGTCCGTTTGCCCTTTTGTCTGGAGCCTATAGCCTTCCACCTGTCGCTCTGCCACAATCTCCCCCTGCATTCAGAATCCTGCGACAAGCCCGTCCCCAAGGCACACTGTCTCTCTGTGTGTGTGTGTGTGTGCGTGTGTTTGCCTTTGTGCCTGGGTGTATGTTGATGCGAGTGTGTGCGAGTGCACCTGCGTGCGAGTGTCGGATTAAGTGAATGTGTGCGCACGTGTGTGCGCACGTGTCGATGTGAGTGTGTGCCATGACGCAATGATGTGTTTATGTGTCGATGTGTGTGTGTGCAGTGTGCACGTGCATTTGTGTTACAGTGTGTGTGAGCGTGTACCTTTGGGCTGCAAGCCAGGGCCTCTCTGTAAATCAATGGCCCTTCCACCACAGTCCTCTTATCTGATGTTGTTAGCCATGCCCTCAATGAAAATACTCACTTATTTTGTGTGAAGCGGCCATTTGGGCAAAAGGCACCTAGAACGTGCTAACCTTGGAGCAGCCTGAAGTTAGAAGTGATAACAGACCTCTTAAAATGCAGCAACTGAATACTGTGCAATAGAGGTGCACCGATACTTCTTATTGGAACTTGTACTTGGACACTCGCTCGTACTTGGTATCGTATCGACATCATAAATGAATTCTTCCAATCAAAAATAAACATGAGACAAAAACGAACCGTGGAGCCCTAGTATGGCATTAAACTTGGAGCCATGTCAGCCATTTTGGAATTTATTTGAACTAAAAGCGAACTGAGTAGAGAAATTGAAAAAGTGCAGGATGTGACCGTGGGTGCCACAACAGTGCACTCGGTTGTGCTATAGCGGCACAGAAGAGTGTTAGTATGGCGACGCGTGGACAATTTGCCTAAATTGTTGTCATGTTAATATTTTTGTGATTCTACATAACTGTACTAAAACATGCATAATAGGCTTACGTTAATACAGCTATGTATTAATACTGGACGATCATGACCAAATCACTGGCGTGCCTTTAGGTGCGTGGCTGGGTAGGCATTGAAATGGGCGCAAAGCAATTGGGAATTTGTAGAATGGTTGAAACATCTTGATTATTTTGTATACATGTAGATGTTTCACATTAATGATCATATTAACAATATATTTCTGGGGCCGGTTGCGTTTATGTGAAACGTGTTGGTCAAGTTAGGGTACTGAGCAGGCTATTATTTTAGTGTTAAATATTGTGTGGTGAGGGGCTATAAAGGACCTACAGTATGCTGAAATCATACGCTCTGGTTTGGTGAAAAACAGCAGTCAGTGAGAGCAGAACAGCCTGCTGTTTGCAGCGCAGGCCATAGAACTACATAGAATAGCGCAGCAAGTCAACCATCAAACCAGTCTTTTTTCAATAGGCTACCGACTGACCTGAAAATGCCTTGTAATCACTGCCTTGTCGTCTAGTGCAGATAAAATAAATCCAATGTACTGTAGGTGTATATTTCTAAGCTTTGCTAATGGCCAGAGGCAGCAGACAGTTGTGCTTTAGGCAGTTTGTTGACAGACCCGCTTAATATGGAAGGGCAAGAGGCCTTATTATGCTGTTTTGCAATTGTTGCCAAATTGCTGAAAACTTGACTGAAGACAGGATTAATACATGATTTATAAATACATGTATTATCATAGACGTCTTATTTTGTGATAGCTAGGGTAGGCACTGCCTACCTTGCCATTGGAGCAAATTACAGATTATAGCGTGCTGGGGGGCAGGTGGATAAAATCATGTGGTAAGCTGCAGGATTTGTGTGAAGCACGCTGGAGAAAAGACTCCGAAAATGTGAGCAAACGCTCCCCATATACTGTACCGTGCAACAGGCAGTAGAGGCTGATACTCTAAAACTAAATACTTTAAATTTGGTATTCGTTGACCTATACTGTGTCATGTTATGTCTTAAAGTAAGGAATAGCAATGCGCATCCCGGCAATAATTCAGTTCCTGCTCCTATAACATCAGACACAATTTGTAAAATGTATGAATATATATAGTAAAAAGTATCAATAAAAATATTTGAAAGATTTCAGTCTATACATATGGCAGCACAAATGGAATATGATACTGAATGTAACTTTCTAGGGCTTACAATTTGAGGATTATGACACATTGCTGGTTTCCCAGGAAACGATTAACTTATCCAGAGTTCCCGCTACGCATTTGAATAAAGCAACCCAACATAAGATGACTTTAGCAGAGAGCAGCTGTACTGTTTCCATCGGATATCACATCGTGGAGTGTGAGGCAGTGCAGACCTTTAGGCTAATGGGTTCGAGTTAATGATGATAAACTAAGGGATATAATGGTATGTACTGCAGCAGTGTGCTGTGAAATCGTATGTGGCAGTTGGCTGTAGAAAGCTAAGCTACTTTCTCCTCTATTCTCCTTCATTTTGACTAAATGACTTGGGGATTTCTGAGCTGGTGGATGCTGAGACTCTGCGATGTGACTAACTGGATTAGCGGTTAGCTACTTCATGGGAGGGAGACGCATTCTGGACTTAACGTCTTTTGCTGCAATGCCGACGCAAACAGTCTTAAAAGTGTACACAAACACGGCACAAAATGTAGACACGCGCATGTGCACTAGCCACAGATCATGCAAAGATTTACTGCCTCCATCACAAGGAAATGTGAAATATGCTTTTGTTAAGAGGAAAAAAAAGACACAACTTGGTGTACGTTTGTAACATTTGCTTTAAACTTATTGGCTCGCAATTCTCTCTACTCCTCCCCACCAAAGCTGTTAGGCTCAATCTATAGGCTCTACAATGCAGGTGGACCTTTAACTTTCACAGTATCCAGTAGTATTGTGTTTTATTTACGTGGGAATAGCGCCATCACATTAGCCCCAAGCGCTAGTTGATAATGTCCTCAGTAACCCGTTGCATATTGAAGTGAGTTGGAATGTAGGCATTGGTGTGTGTGTTTAAATATATATATATACAGTATACTGTATATGAGAGAGAGAGAGAGAGAGAGAGAGAGAGAGAGAGAGAGAGAGACAGAGAGACAGAGAGAGAGAGAGAGAGTATAACCAGATCTGATGAGGTGTTGCCCAGCTTTGATGTCTGTGAATCATTGCTGCCAACAACCTGTAAGATAGGATTCCCAATTTCCAATTACTCAGGGCTATGTACGAAGGTGGGAAACCTGTATCAGCAAAATGGCAAAGTCATGTACACATTTTTTGGGGGGGGAAAATCCAAAAAGGCACGCTGTCGCACAAAGATCTGAGTGAGTGACTGCATTAACTGTCTGAAACAGCAGCTGGTACAGTCCAAGTTGGACACAGAGTCTTACCTTTTGTAACATGTACCTGCTTATGTAATACCCAGGCAGCTAATGAATTTCGCTTACAAGAACAATCACAGTGGAAATGTTGACTTAACAATCTTAGTAGTGAGCGGTGACTCACATCGAGATGCAACTGTGTGTGGCGGTCGCCTGTCTCTGCTAATTAAAGTACTGATTGTTGCTCATTCAATAAGCAGGGTCAGCATCTGCCCAACTTCTAGCACATGTTGTGCTTTTGGGGATAAAATGATGCACAAAAATGGAACACAACACAACATTCTTACGGTTCCAGCAGTACTTGCATGAAATAGACCTTGATACAATTACATAAGGGATCATACTCTTTATCGTAACACCCCTGGTAACAGAAATTACCAGTGGTGCTGCTAAAGAAAACAAAATGAGAAATGTAAAGATTATCACTTCGAATCTGGCTGTGTTTTTGCGATAGTCCAAGTGTGGGTATGTGCAGTGGGACTCTGTGGTACAGCACAGCGAACTTCTCCTGGCAGGATCTGTGCTGTTTATAGATCTACTCCTACTGAAGCAATAACGTGAATCTGAGCCAAGCCTGGCTGTACTCCAACCTCCCACCTCTACAACTCTGTTCGTACAGTAAGAGGCACTTCCACTACTGTATATGTGTGCGCGCACACACACAGGCACACACAAAGCAGTCTTAAATCACTGTCTGATTTAGTGCCTGATCTGTTATACAGACACACCAGTCCTCTTCCCTCTGAGGCCAGCAGAACAGAGACTGATTGGTCGACACTGACCCCTTACATCAAGGCTAAAAGCTACAGTAGTGTGCATTCACATGTGCACACACAATTTCACACCCACAAATGTATCTCATTACAACCATCATTACAACCAAATCTCACTTTTATTTCAAGAACCTTCTATAATGAAATCCTATCTCCTGAAATTAATCTGGCCCCACCCTCCCAATCCCCTACATCAAGCTAATGCATAAATAAAAGGCTATGTCTACTACCATATTGAGCTGTCAAATGGTAATAATGATGATAATTCATAGAAATTTGCAAAATTGCATCCATAATGTATTCCAAATCATTTATCTACTAAACCATTATATGTACACACCTATTCAGCCAGGCAGGAGGTGGAGCAAATACTTACTTTTGTGTAGTACTTCTACTTTCTGAACTGCACATCCTAATATCTTTCAAGATATTAAAGCAGTGTTAGCTTAAAGACGTTTCCAATGCCAGTACTAACTAATGATAACTTCTTCATGACAGGCCAACGGTACGAAGGCTTAGAGTGGATTTAACCGCCCTTTTCACTCCCATCAAATTACTGAACAAATTCTGATTTTTCTTAGCACTGAATAGGTTATCACATAGCAAGTGCCTTTTACAGAGGAATCCTCTCACCCAGAACTCATCCACATTCTTTCAGGGGGTGACTGTGACTCATTCTCTTAACCATGGGTGTGTGAAATGTGGCATGATTCTTCCACCATCCATTTTGAATTGAAGTAGGTAGAAGGGGATGCAAAACTGTTATTTTCAGGAATCAAGGAACGAGTTCACACACTGAAAAAAAATAAAAGGATTATCTACATGGACAAATATAGAGCAGCAAATAGTGGATTAGCAAAAGCATTATTTTGTAAATGCACTGCCAAAGTATTCCCTAAAACTATATATATATATATACATACAGTATATAATTATTTTGATCATTCTACCAGTACCTGAAGTGTCCAATTCTCAAAATATACATTTGACGAAACTAGCACAAAATCTATAGATAGCAGAAAAGACCAAACAAATGAACACGCAAAAGGTCATTTATTGATTATACTCTAAGAAGAGGCTCTGGAGAAGACGTGGTTCAGAACTTATGCTTATTCATCTACTGTATACCTCACAGAAATGCATGTTATGGCTTAAAACAGACTTACACAACAATAATATATAATAATTATATATTCCTATTCACATTACACAGTAATTACTGCCACATTTTCAATGTTAAAACAGTTTAGATTTAGGGCATTTGGCAGACACTTTTATCCAATATATGTAGTACATTCACAAACCGATGGCGGTGCAAGCCATGCAAGGAGCACCTAACCACTGGGAGCAATTGAGGTTAGACATCTTGCCCAAGGATGCTTGCAGGTAGTCCAGCTACTCCAGGGCTCAAACCCACAACCTTCCGGCTAGGAGTCCAACACCCAGACCACTAGACCATCCTACACCAGTTTCTCTTTATTAAAGAGCATGCCAGGAAACTACTGTATCTATCCACTAGCCTATGCAATTGATTTATCTTCACAGACCTGCTAAACATTGACTTTAAGGCCGCAAATTAACTTGGAAGGCTGCAAAACAACACGTTCCTTACTCTGAGGTGTCTTAGGGGCAATGGTCATACTCCTGAAGGTTCTGTAGTCCCCTAATGGGGACAATTTAATTTTCAACATGTCTGTGATTAGAAAACAAGAAAGAAAAAAACCCCCAGCAGAATTGCAAGAAGGTCCACTATCTGTTGGGATGTGACTGCAAGTCACAAGCTAGCAATGGGTCATCATTAAACCCAGGGGGTCGCTGGGACACTTCTCTGCCTGGGGCGATGCTGATACCTGTGGGAAATTCAGGTGCCCAGGTGAAAACAGCCTGTTATCAGATGACACTGAGGAAGTAAGTAAAAGGCTCACACTGCACGCCACTCAAATCCTTCCCCACCCTCTACACTGATCACAGAACAAGGTTTTGGGAGCCAGGCATATTGCAGTTTTTTATGGCTCAGGCTGTCCAAGTTTTCTATATTTATTTCAAGGCAGAGATTCCATGAATATTAATGGCCCACAACTGGACATACAGCCTCTCAAAGTGGCTTCAATCTTCCATATTCTACCCATCAAGCCCCATATATGCAAAACCTCCATACAACGAGAAGAGAGCATTACACAGTCAAGGAAGTGCGACTTATGAAGGAATGAAGCATTCCTACATGACGCAGAATGTTTCCCTTCCTGTTGTCATTTCTTGTGTTCCGAGATTTGTTCTGTCAAGTGTCAAACCCTGACTTTTCACAGCAGCAGTTAAATGGATAGAAACTACTGGACCTTGCAGTGCTTGGACTGTAGACAGTGAATGACCTCTTTATGGTCACAGGCCCCCTGGTGCAAATGCCCAAAGCTTAATCTAACCAGCACAGCAGAAGTCTGGATCGGTGACTCAACAAACATGCCTGACGGCCGTGGATGATGGGACTCTTACAGTAGCTAAGAATAACCTTTGAAAATACAATTTTATTGACTGGAAGAGGAAGTTGGAGTGGAATAGTCTAAATGCTAAACACTTTTTACCTTTAGTAAAATACAGCATTGGTGAGTGAGTGAGGGATAAGTATTTGTCTCCTCAGGATTAAGTATATTACTATTCCAGCAGGCAAATATTTGATCTTACTTTACTTTTATTTTATATTGATCATCTGTTAACCATATATTTGGGCTGCATTTACTGTTCTGGTAGAAACACATATTGTTGGTTGTTGTTCCCACATTAGAAACAGTAAGGGGGTGCAATTAGCTCAATCAACTCCTTAGCAACTGTCAATGATAAGCCATGGCTTAATCTACTCATTAAACTATTTATTTGTGGTGGAGATAGGAGGTTGGAGCAGATCAATGCAAAGAGGATGGCTGCTGGGCTTTCAGGATTAAAGCTGAGCTGTCACTCAGTACCATACCTATGCCAGACCCAATACACTGGAGGAAAGGAATGATAGTAGAGAAACCAGCAGGGATGTGAAATATTGTACTAACTGTTCATGAACGACCAAAAGCCTGGAGGGGAAGGTTATGTATATACAGTATGTGCAAATTGATACCCACACTGATCTTAAAGATAATCAATGCTTGTGTATACGACCCACTCTGACCTTGGAGGATAGCTGTTTCTTTAGCGTCTGCTGCAAAGGGATTGTGGTGTGTATGCCTACTAAATAACACTTACAATAACACATATGAACCCCCCTCCTCCCCTACACAAGCACACAATATGCTCTTCCGCTCTCCTCTCTCTTCAGAAAGGCTATTGTAGACAAGATGGTGGAGGTTAGGTATCCTTATGAAAGCAGGCCTGTACATCAGACAACAAAAGTGCTCCCTCCCGTAGTCACCCATTTATTTTATATCCGGCCAGCTTTCGATCCAGTCTCAGGGTTTTAAGACGGTGCTGTGCTCAGGGCAGGCTGGTATTGTCTGGAAGGCGGCTGAAAGCTGTGCTGGAGCTCCAGCCCAGCCCCCAGTGATGAATCACCGGCCCTCCAGTCCCCGTGGTCACGTGGCTCGGCCGATTCCGCCAAATCTTGCACTGCCTGGAAACGCGCACGTCTAATGACGGGCATCTGAGATAGCGAGGTGTTTACGCCAAGCTTCTCCACAGTTAATTATGGCTAAATATACTTCCCCATCAATCACTCAACAACCAGAGTGATTTAAGGGCTGCTGCTATTTGATCTGTACTGAGTCTCTTGAGTTTAATATACGTGCGTGTGCTTTTGTATGCAATGCTGTGTATGAGCCCACGCTGTCAATCAGCAACCCTTCACAGCATCTAAAAAAAGAAACATACTAATTGCTCAGCTAATTATTATCAGCATTGCTGCCTGGTCTGTGTCAAGGAATGTGGCAGCATCATATTTAGTCAATGTATTGACGAGATGTAAGGCCAGTGCTCAAAGCTCGAACAGTAATACAGCATAAAGCAGGGCACAAATTGTCCTGTAGCCATATGACACAGAATGTGTGTTACTCGCACAGCCATAAATTATCATTTGACCTTTGCAGCCCCACTGAATATACATTTCACGTTTTTTTTTTGTTTTTCCCTGTTCTTTTTGGTCCGCTGGGACGGCCTTTCACTGTGTAGCTGAGAAGGTCGGCTGAGCAATATTACCAACAAAGCCTGAGTCCTCATTGACCTGCTGTGTGGAGTAACATCTCACACAGGGAGTGTGTTTTCCGATATGCAGGTCACCCATTTCATTGTGTTTGTCAGAAGCATTATTACAGCACATAACTCGTGTGTCCCCAACTCTCGCCACCCAACGAGAATAAATCGAACCTGTGTGGAAAGTCAAGCCAACTGCTGGCAAGCTCAGCCATCTTTAATGACGTCTTCCTTGTAGGACATCTAAGGTGAGAAAGGCAGGAGGTTCATTGCTCTGTAGCAAAACAGGTAACATCAATCTGCAGCCTGCCTAGCTGCCAGTGACAGAGATCTCTGTGTAACCATCGGTCCCTCTCCCACGCACACGCAAGGTCACTGTGCATAGAGATTATTCTTCCTCTACAGTAGTCAACATGGTGCCTCTTGGGAAATATGGTAGAATATTCCAGTGGTTTAAAGAGATATGAATGTTACTGTTAAGAGAAAATAATTTCTAGCAGATCGTTTTCCAACTACAGCTATTGATTTTAATGAAATGAATCATAACAAACGAATGACTTTGCGGTGTCACTGTATGTTATAAATAATGTCTTGGAATCATTCTACTAATTGTTGTCATTTAAATTAATGGTCGCTGCTAAAATTGAGCTGCATCCCCTGAAAGGAAAATTCCAGTACATTTTACCCTGAACCTTACCTTATCAAGGCTGACCAAAATGTAATTAATTGCTTCATTATATTAGCAGCTAATTATAGACCGTTGCCTAGGTAGGCTAGTCTCTGGTACAAACATAAAAAGAGATGGTCTAGTCCAAAAAAGCAGCATGTCAATAGCCACAATGTGCTATTTTGAAATAATCCTTTTGAAAAAGAAAAAATCTACATTTTCTTATCATTAATAAACTGCTCCATGTTTATGGTTAGTGTTTATTGGTTGTGTATATGTATATATATATATATATATATGTCAGCTGGGTAAACAAAATGTATATCATCCTTCATCATATATATATATATATATATATATATATATCCATTATGTTATGAACTTGCATGCATCAGGGGGCTATAAACCACTGTTTAGCAATGGGCCATCTGACAGTGGCAGATTGGTCTAGAATTCTAGCTCCAAAATGTACAATATATACTATCACAGTTACTTGTATTATTTTGCAAGTCCTTAATTAGTGACTGTCTTCAGCTGGTATTCTTTTGTGACAGACATGTTAAGGCACAGTACAGTTTCCTTTAATAAGCGGCCCCAGTGTGAGGTCCAGAGTTACACAGTGGATTTCTGCCTTTGGGGACAGTGGGCAACATGGCTGGGCTTGTGGTGAACAGCGACCTGACAAATGTTCCGTCGCCGCGGACAGGAGGAGCCCCTGCCTCGTGGGACCCCCTGACAGTGACACAAATGGCTCTGGTCACATGCGGGGCCCAGCGTTGACAGTCTCCGACCGCGTTCTGTGCTGTTGCCCTTGGCGAGAAATGCCAGAGCCCAGAGAGAGAGAGAGAGAGAGAGAGAGAGAGAGAGAGAGAGAGAGAGAGAGAGAGGAGCAGGAAAAGCAGAATATAATGATGCCCAGTGAGGTGTCAGCAGCCCCACCCATCTCTACCGCACCACCGCACGCCGGTGTTCAGCCGCATGCAGCTGCCTGCTGCCGCAAAGTGCTCCTCCGTGACGGGGGCCCCTCAAGTACAGCCGGCAAGGTGTGCACCACCTTCCTGCTGCGACTCTATTCTGGGCCAATCAGGGAGTGGGAGACAAGGACCAAGTGATAAGTGCAGACCGGGACCTGGAGACTGGCGGCAAACCCATCCAACTGCTTGATAGGTAATGACTTTAAGATGAACCACTCTCAAACAGAGGACTTCAGGTCTGGAGTTGTAAGTACCTCACACTGAATACAGACTGGGATATGGGTTACAGGTTACATCTGGCTGTCTCATATGGGCATACCATGGAATAGTTACATGTATTTGCACAGAGGAGAGAGAGAGAGAGAGAGAGAGAGAGAGAGAGAGAGAGAGAGAGCTTTATTAGCTTCACAGGATGAAAGCAGCAACCCAACAAAGCCGCTAAACAGCATGGAATCGGTGCTTCTTCATGAGCAAAATCCCTGTCATCTACGTGCGAAGCCACATTATCTGCGAGAGCAGCAGTGACTTCAATGCAACCTGACTCAGTGGGAAGGGGCTGGCCTGTGAACAATTAGCCTAGCCCACAACCCGTTTACTTTTAGCTTGGATTACATGCCGCCCTTCTTCTGACAGCTCTTCCGAGCCCGCAACTTGCGCTGTCTTTTGATGTTACAGAATCCCTAAGACGCTGTATTTGAAACACCAGCACTGTCTCTGTCCTCACCGCCCAAAACGCCAGTGCTAGGAACATACAAATCCAGTAGGCTAAACTTAATTTGTATGGCCGTTTAATCGCAGTTCCCACTTCATGTTGGCTTCACGGGTCCACATTTTCAAACTATACTTCCTAAATGCATGCAATTGCGCTGCTGTCTGCGGTGGTGGCAGTGGATGACATGCTGGTGAAGGATATTATTGATGTTCATACAGTACATGGTAGAAAAGGGGGCTTTTGTTCCTGACTGTGTGTCTGTTGTTGCCAGTCAGTCTGCCTTTTCTTTTGATAGACAGAAGCAAATGAATATCATGTTCGCCTCTAAGCCAGGCTCCTCCAATCCGTAAAAGCACATTTTGAAAACAAGTGTCAGAGTTGCTGGGCTTAATTTCCTACATGCAGTGCACGTCATGACAGTGAAGACTTGATTGTGATTTTAACCTAATCCACGCAAGTTTGCATGTTTAGAGTCCCACATTCCTCTCTACTGCTCCACCCACAGCTCTCACAGGCTTAAGCAGTTCTCTACACCTCCTCCACAAACACCCCTCTACACTTTCACACCACAACTTGTGTTTAAAAAATAAACAGTGAACTAGGGCAGTCACTGAGGGTTTCTGACATAGCTGTAATGCAATCATGATGCGTAGGAATCTATCTTCAAACAATTCTAGCAGGTCCAACCCTGTTGGAAGACCCACTAATAGCAGGCCATTCAGCACCTTGATTTAATCTTGCACCCATTGCCCTGTATTGATTGGCCGCAGAGCATAGGTGCTTACTTAGCGGAGAGAACTTTGTTTATGTGCCCTTTTAGCTATTTCTGTTTCTCGTTTCCGCCCCCATTTTGGAATGACAGGTCATTGTTCAGAAGAGAAGCGCTATCTCACACTGAGATGGTGTGTGGATAGCCCTGATAATAAGGACATTAAACATCTCTGACTGGGCAAGGGTGACCTTCCTGCCATAAATATGAGCTATCTGTTTTTCCGAAGCTAACAACGCGCTGGAGATTAAAGGCATTCTCCATCATCAGTGACTCCCTATGCAGATAAGCTAACAGAGCTAGCAGGGGAGAGAACTAAGATTGACCACTGTGGAAGCACTTGCACGCACAGCAGCCTTGCTCTTATTTAACCCAATAAATGTGATGTATCATCCTTGTATTGGAATAAAAGGTCTATCCACGGGGGATTTATTTCATGCAGATGATTACCTGATGGGAGCTGCACATTTTTTAACAGCTGAATATGCTGAACGCATTGCCATAAACCACTCCAGATGCATTATACTGATAAACCAAAATAAAATGTCAGCTGGGTAAACAAAATGTATATCATCCTTCATCATACAAAGCAAACGGACATATAGCAATCCTACAAAGGCACTTTGACCATTCCCAACAACTGACATCTCTCTCGCTGTATGGCGTGAGAAACTGTGACAGTTTTGGGTCAAAGCGTGCTTCCCTTCGGCTTACCGGTCACATAGCGCTCTCAGTGGGCACCTGAGAGCTGCAACATCCTCCAACAGTATCTCATCAGGTGTCCTAACAATCTGAAAAGTAAACTCACGAGTAGTAATACACTCTAGGGACAAAAGCATATCTGCCGAGTGAGTTCTCTTCTGACATTTGCCTCACTGGCCATGTTAATATGTGACAGACTGCGATTTGAATGTATACAAACAATGAGAAATGTTTGCATATTATGTTTAGTTAGTGTTTAGACAGACCATGCAAGAATGGTGGGTTCAGGAGTTCATTTCCCTCAGCACTCTGCCAAAGTGTTCAGACACTGCCATTTTATTTGGATTGTAGAAAAGTAGAAAGGAAACAGAGACAGTCCTAGTCTAGCAACATGAATGTTGTTTTAAATTCATTGAGCTTACTTACTTATTTAAGCAACACAATCATCTAAAAGTGAGGTGTTCAATGCTCCGCTTTGGAAAAGAGTATATGATAAAATGTATCTTAAAATAAAGAGAAAATTATGTTTTTATTTGAGAATTCTAATCACAAGTGACATTTTGCATTCAGATTCAGCAATGAAACTTTGTATTACTCAGAACAATGCTTTCCTTCAAGTTCATACTCCTCCTCTGCAGTAATGATGTACTTGTGACTTAATTAATACAGACAACATGTGAGTAAGCCTTGATAAGCAGAAAGATGTCAGACTTACGCAGGGAGTGCCACTCATCCTGTCTTATTGTCTTTGTGATGTTGTACGACAGGTTTTTGGGGATCGTAGCTGAGGAGTAGTGGTACTTGATGTATGAGCACCTCGCAATCGAACCTGCAGAGAGAGAAGAAAAGGCGGTCCTGAATTTCACCTCCTTATTTTACAAGAGTGCAATTCTCTCACCTCATTATACAAAATCCACACAGGTGACATGAAGCAAAAAACGACAACAGTATCCTCTCAAGATACCATTGTTTTATAGTGCCATGGTTAAAATGAAGAGGTTTTTGAAAGCGGTTAATTGAATGACCAGAATTTGGTAAATGGCTTTTCTTTCGGAAGACAAAAACACACCATCTATTATGTGACGGCCATTGTGTCACAGCTATGGGAGGAAATGTAAAAAAAAAAAATCTGTTATATCTCTGACATAATGGCTGTCAGACATACAGTAAGATGCATTCTCCCGGAGCAATTAATTAATCAGTACAAGGAGCTATTCAGCATATGATTATAGATCTCTTTGATTAGTCTCCTTCCTTGGGACAGACAAAATGTTTCCTTCACAGCGTAGACCTGGGTCTTGCAGATAACTGAGAGAGGGGGAGAGAGATGTCTGAATTTCCAGAGGCAATCTAATCTACCATACGCAATTCTTACTGTGATGTGGAGAAACTGCTGTGGAACCCAGAAAACCTGCGCCTTGGTACGGCATATTGGACAGCCTCCACTAATATAATCCAAACTAATTCAGTTAAATGAAATGCAGTCCTGCTCTATTTTACTTTATATCTACATCCTATATCTCTTTGGAGGTAAACCAATGGATCATCTCCACACTCCCACCTGGAAGCACATTTAGCTCCAGGTGAGATCTGTGTGACTGTATCTCACACCAGCCTCCCCTGTAGCCTTCAGCTCAGGTCTCAGAGGGTCACACCCAGCACACCTGTAGACCGAAGGAGAACCCTTCCCCATCGCAGCTCTGCACAAAGTTAAAAAGTGCTTGTTTTGGTCTATGTGTGTGTGTGTGTGTGTGTGTGTGTGCGTGTGTGTGTATGTGTGTGTGTGCGCGTGCGTGTGTGTGTGTGTGTGTATGCGCGCTTGGGGGGGTGGAGGATTGTGAAGTCTGAACATACTGAGACTGTAATTTGCTGGCTGGCGGCAGAAGAGATACTCTTCTTTTTTTATTCCTGCATGTCTGCTCTAATTATCTCTAGCAAGGCTGTGTGGGTTACAGAAAATTGCATTATGGGAATTCTGGGAGATTTTAAGTGTATGGACCTAGAAAATGAAGAAAACATCACTCACTGACTTGAGTCACTTGGCGTTGTGCATGCATGTTCACTCACGCACACACCCACACACACATACTGTACTGTATGCGAACATGGACATTAATGCATACAGGCATAAATAAGTCTGCCAAAAGGAACTGTTGACAATGGTAATTTACCTTTTATGATAATATCTCTATCTGTGGTGCTGTTGACCCATACCAATGATATCCCAATGATATAGTGTAGGATGGGAAATATATTGGATAAAACCATAAAACTGTTACTGTATTGACCAAAATAGAGGTGCAATTTCTAATACTGGCGTGTCTCCACTTCTAACAAAGACGATATACTGTACTACTATATAATACTACCCTCCCCCACACATACCCACAAACACACACATCCTGGAATGTCTGCCCAGAAGTCAAATCTATTGACTGTTCAAACCTAATCCACTTCCTTGCAATGCAGCATCGATTAATCAATGGTGATCATATGTGATCTATGTTCCATACCTAAAACTCCAACTGAAGTTCCTACAAATCACCTCCCGTTAAAGGGCTACATTCCCGCACTGTTGAACATAACCCATGTGATCCCAGAAGGCATGTCGAGGCGAGACTCTACCACCTATAGTAGGGACATCAAGAAAAGTGGTAGTTCCTTCCTCGGTGTAAAATCTGGAGCTGAGGCATGGATTTTCTCAAGGCTTAGAGAACTGGCGTTATTTCAAATGGTCCAATAATGCCGGAGACCCCAGCCAGGGGCTCATCACAGCGACCTGGCAATAGGCATCTATTATCTGACCGTGCGTTCATTTGAACACAGCTCAGCACTGTTCAATAAGCTCAATCTGGACTACTCACATATGGCAGTACATTAACAGGGCCTCTGCAGGAGAAATTCACCTGCAATTTTAAGACCACTGACATTCTAGACTCATAGGGCTTTAAGAGGCAGTTTCTCTGTTGTAATGAAGAGGTGTCTGCAGTATGCAGATTAAAGATCTGAAAAACAGGATCAAGGCTCATCATTCAGCTGATCAATATGGTTTTCTGCATGCCATCCCATTATGTCTACTGGACAGAATGGGTTGACGGAAATTCAGAGAGCTTATTTTTGTTTCGTCAAGCTGTCCATATAAGGCTCATAGAATTTGTACAGATCACAGAAAGAAATCCAACCACTTTCTTTCTGTCATTGTTAAGGCACAAGGGACTCCAGCTATAGCCTTTGATCATCACCCCACAACAAATAAAAACATCCAGTTTTTTCCTAATGTTTCACACCTTTCGTCATGCCTCTGAGACAAAAGATCCTCAACTTCAATGAATCTTTTAAGTCCCAAGGATTCCCTACTGGCATTTTGTTCTTTTGACAAGGGATTCCAGATGCCCCTTGCTTTCGATACCATCGGTTTAATTTGCTCTCTTGGCGCTTGAGCCAGACAACAGTTTTTTTTTGTACTACAGTTCTACTGTTTCACTTGACTTTGAGACACTGAGCACTATCATGTCTTGCCAAAGCATCTTTCCTGTGAGTCCCGTTCGATATTTATGTGTGATGCCCTCGTTGGAAAACATAGGCATTGTGTGATTGTCTGTGATGTGAAGTCACCTTCAAATATTTCACTCTGCTCTGCCAAGGGTGAGCAAGCAATTTACACAATCTAAAAAAAAGAGAGGCTTGCCTGAGGACTAGCATTGTTCATCTTTGAAATTGAGATGAAATTGTTATCTTTGTTTGTTGGAATGAACAGCACTGTTGCTCAGCTGTCTTTATAACCACTGAATTAAACGTCAGAATCAACATCCCATTGGCCACATTTAGTTCCCATTCACAAACACCACCGTTTTCCAGTGCCAAGCTGGCAGCAGGAGAACTTTGAGCGACAATGTTACTGTTCAGCCATCTTTATAACAAATGAATTACAGTAAATGTCAGAATCAACGTCACATTGGCCACATTTAGTGCCCATAAAGAAACACCACCACAAAAAGGGACATAATCTGTCAGCCTCATCTCAGAACTAATTTAAAATGTGTCTAATATTCCTCCAGACAGCCCGCATTGATGTTCTTTAAGCGTCTCGTTGCCTCCCTTCCACAGTAGTTTTTAATGAAACATGCATTTACAAGGCCATACAAGGGAAGTTACTGTTCTCTCAAGGGGTGAGCAGGAAAATTAGCTGTCAAGTCTAAAATCGCTCTTATTACATCTCTCTTAAATGATTCTCAAAATATATATTGGCAGATGGCACAGCAACTTGCAGCATGTATGTGGTTCTCTTTAAATAAAATCTTGTTGCTGACAAGAAACAGTTTCGAATGAGATGTGAGAAATATTTTGATCACCCTTACAAAAAACGTGACTTAATGTATTAAGTTGAACTGTTTATGCAAATATAGAGTATCATAAACTCCTAAACAGGCATTGACATACAGGTATTGGTTTTTGTGTCTATGTCTTTTTTTCTTTGGAAATTTTACAATCATTGTAATATCTCTTGTTTAGCCTATATAGAAACTGCCTGAGATGCCTTATTACTTGGCGTTTCCATTATTCATATCTCCATTGCTGTGCACTTGTGCTCCAATCTGGCTGTTATGTTGTCAGCATTACACCTTAAAACTTGCCTACCCACTTAGAGCTTAAATAATAAAACAACATAATTACCCCACCACAAATCTAACTGAAATTAAAATATACAGTATGTTAATTTAATAAGTACATATTGAATGTGTGAAGTTTAATGTATTACGTCGGATATCTACCATATTGCATATAGCATTTGGTCATCTTTGAATCATTCTTGTGTACTGAGCAGAATATAATATGAGTAAGACATTTACTGTGGCGAGCTGCTTACAATTATAGCAATAGACTAACCCTGTACAAGCCGCAGAAGAATCACAAAACCAATAACCCTTGATGCAGTCAGGGCCTTTAAAACAATATTTCCTTAATATATTCTTGCCTCAGGTAGTCTTCAAATTTAAATATTTATAGAAGGCTAAGCCATACAGTATTATAATGTATTTTTTAAAAAGTGCAGCCATTAGCATCTACACCTTTGACGATATCTCAATGTTTAGGCTACCTGACTGCAAGCAATTGGTCACTTGTGGCTTTTGTAACAATGGATTACAAAAACAAACAATTGATTCTGATGCCTTTCTTCTGCAGAGAGCAGCTGTTTGTGCAATAGGGCCACTTGGCGCTCAAGGCTAAAACTGGCAAATGGTACATTTGGAGAGTGGAAATAAATCACGGGATGAATCTATAGTGACCTACTAATTAAAATCCGCCGCGCCTTCATTTGGAATAATGTCCAAAGTGTTTGCTTCAGCAAATCCAAAAGGACTAGCCTAATTAATGCTTTAGTCACAGATAATAAACCTACTCAACTAGCTGGAGTGTTGACATGCACTGATATGTCCGCATGAAAGGTGCTGCATCTCACAAACGCGATGATGTACTTGTCTCTGAAGCAGCGGTGCGGAATGAGAAACGGGAGTAATCGCCAGACGCTAGCTTTGTGTGAAACATTCAATATCTTTCCCCATCAATCACCGTCTGAAGCCGCGTTGCACTTTTTACCGTTTGATTCCTCAGTGTGGGAGTGCCACATTAGTCACCATCGTCCCTGCCTGACAGCGGCCCTCGGAGGAAGTCTAATTCCGAACCTTCTTGTTTTATCCCCCCCACCCCCGACACATTACATTACGTTACATTAAGATGCTTCCCATGGAGATCCCCTCCCTGTCCCCCCCAACGCTGCGACGATGATAGCTCTCTGCTGCCGCTCTCCAAAATGGGATTCCTAACTCAGTCATTTTAGCCAAATTGCCCTTCAGCTTTCTACAAACATCTTGGAGCCAGACACCATTTGCTCGCTGTTGTTGATTGTGACAGGAAGTGATTGCAGCATATGAGCAGAGCTGTGTGGGTGGGTGTGTTATTGTGTGTGCTAGAGTGTGTGTGTGTGTCTGTGTGTGTGCGTGCGTGTGCGTGCGTGTGCATGAGTGAGCGTATACGCGTGTGCGCGTGTCTGTGTATGTATAGCCTATGTTGTGTATGTTTATGCTTACTCAAACTGTGTGGATGAATGCACAACAGCTATTTTTCATGTTGGCCTATGTGCTTCTGCAGCAAAACAGACATTTCAATACATGCTAAAACCAGGTCCCCCTGTACAGTAAAGTAGACACCAGCCAGCGCAGCTGACATTGACGTCTTATATTGTGTTCAACCTTGCATTTGTGCCATACACACCTTTCTGCCATGACTACTGGTAAATACATAAAATGAATGTAGGTGTTGGCTTTTGCCATTGGGCCTTACAAACCCTCACAAATACCTCTGAGAAGAAATCTCAGTTAAAACATGATTCTGAAAATTATTTATTGATTTACCAAATCACTCAGTAGGCAGGTAGAGAAAAAAAATAACAGCAAAAAAAAGTGGCGCGTTCTAACAAACAATTTCATCACTGTTGTCTTCCATCGATCCATCGCAAGCACACTTCCTGCCTTAAATGGCGCAGTATTGAAATTCAGTTCTTTCTGTGCCTGGGGAACAAATCACAGGACCACATCAGTGTACGGCTGTTGGGGCTAGCATAATGGATATGAGAAGACACAGAAGTAGTGTTGGTGTTGTGACGATGCTATCACTCTCTCTGCTCGTACACAATGTTGTACAGCTGTCCTACTGTAGGGTCAGAGATAGGCTGGGCAGCCCTCCGCCAGATGGGATGTCTTGGCGTGGTTCAAGCCCTGTGTGGCCTTGTTTAGTTGTTGACCCACTTCACACCCACCAGCCCCCACAATCCACCCCAGTGGGATTAGAGTCAGCCGGTGAGTCAGGCAGGCAGCGCGGCCATGTTCTGATGTTTGTGTGTGCCCGGCTGGAGATGTACACTCAGATGGGTGGATCGGGGTCAGGGGCTGGAAGGGGTGGTGGTGGGGGTGGGGCGATTCGGAGAAACAGCCATCTTCTAAAATGCGTAGAATTGCTGCTGAGACGCGTTAGCTAACGAGTTGGCTGTCGTTGTTAGCAACGGAGGCGAAGCGTAATTTTCACTAGTAGCACTTGGTGTCATAATCATGAATGTATAATTATTCCAGTGTTATTTCAAATTACACTTCTCGATTGTGTCATAGAACCCCTAGCTCAGGGATGGCCCTATAAAGCGGTGTAACGCGGCAACACATAAATATATCAGTTAATTTATAAACAAACAAACATTTAAGGTGATAATGGGAATTTAACTGATGTATATAAAATGTACTGAAGGCAAGTGAGTATATGGCTGCATGACTCCACCATCATCACGTTGGCCTAATTCTGCCTCATACACAGTTGACCCAATTCCTCGATAATAACCAATTAAAGAGCAGAAAACCTGGCACCTTTCCTTGTCAAGCTCAGCTGCTTTTCATTAAAATATGTCCTGTCAGTTTTCCTAGCCACAATCCGCTACTCCGAAAACAAATAAACAAGAAGCTATGTGGCGGTTTCACTCCTTTTTTTGTTGAAACATTAGCTGCATCTGAACAGGTTGGAAAGAGATAGGGGAAGGACAATATCATTAGCGGAAGAGCCAGAGCTTGGGTCACAACAAAGCAGTCATTACTGTACATTCCTCTGGATCCTCCTATCAGATGAAATACCTAAAATAATATTATTTTTGTACATAAACATACTCGGCACTATAAGTATTCGATGAAATAACATACTGTGACGAACCTAGAAAGTCCTAATGTCAAGTGTCATTGATATGCACAAATATTATATATCACTATTACTATTACACTGTTTAAGTGTCACTGTTTAAAATATGTAATAATTACATTATAGGATTGTTTATTCAGAGGTGAAGAAGCATTTATATATTTTATTTTTTTATTTTATTTTACTTTTATAAGCTTAACTTCGACTACAAGCAGTCTATTTCTACACATTTTGTCTGTACCGATATCAACTTCCAGCAAAATAGTGCTTTCACAACTGGTCAGAAAGACTGTGTGTTAAAATATCTTTCATCACAGCAGGGTCCAAGCCAAGGGTCCATCCTGTCAGATTGAACATGCAGTGTTGAGCTGGTGTTGTAATTTCAACATGAAATGCCAGGGTCAAGCCTCAGTTAGGGGTAACCTTGAGGAGACCATGAAATAGTTTAACATTGTCATTGACTTTTGTGGGGGGAAAACTATTGTAAGAAATTTGTCTATTAAAAGAAAAGAACATTTCTCAATTGTTGCATTTTGGAGCTATTATAAATACACACTATTTGGAAAACGTGGGGTACTTGAACGTGATCATGTTGATACATTGAATGTAATATCATTTTATAAAGATGACCCAGCTCCACTGACATACTGTAACCTTTGTCATTATGAGGAAGCACTGGAAGCGTTACCATTACTTATTGATGGGGTTAGCATACAGTGAAGCCATGAATGTCGTGCAAATGCTCCATTTTACCCAATAGAACCATTACTGGAGAGATTTACTACGGCTAAATGTACTATAGTAGCACGGCACAGAAATGAAACATGACCAATAATATTATTACAGAGCACACGCCATACACACACACACACACGCACACACACACACTTACACACATTTTTACAGCCATGGTCAGTTCTGCAGTAAAGTGGCCCTAAACCATGAGGTTGTGCATCAAAATGTCCCAGCTGCCCTTTCTCTGATCTGGGCCATGTGCTTCTCACTGAGCACCCAGCTCTCCCCCTCCTCCCCCGACCACCCCGCGCACACACACACACACACACCCTCCCCATCCTGCCGCCTCTTTTGAGTGCAGGCATGGGATTATAGGTCTTAACACAGGCCTAAGACTGACAGGAGGGTCCATGCCCCTCACTCATCATTATACCACTCAGAGCACCATATAAAGCGTGTTGGGGGGTGGGGGAGAAGGAGGGGATAAGATGTCTGCATATGGGAGGGAGATGGGAGCTAAGCATAAGCGAGGTTTGGCAGAAGGGAGGTGTGGAGAAAAGAGGACAAACTAGGTGAATCAGTGTGTGTGTGTGTGTGTGTGTGTGTGTGTGTGTGTGTGAGCGAGTAAGAGAGAGAGGGAGAGAGAGAGAGAGAGAG
>JAODUG010034933.1:0-18173 GCA_027564795.1 Aphredoderus sayanus
GATGTGCACTGCTGGCACAACAAGGTGTGAGTTTGAAACCTGAGGACAACAGGAGGGTTAAAAGGCACGAAAAACAAAAAAACAAATGCATAAAGTACAAAATAAATAAAAAAATGAGGAATTACACACAGCACTGATACTAAAGAGATCTACACAATCAGACACAATCAGATGGCGCCGTCTGTTGGCATAAAACGGTAGTGCGTTTGAAACCTGAGGACAACAGAAGGAGGGTTAACCTTTGCGACATCCTTACAATAATTATCTTGAACCACCAGAGGGCGCCATCTGATTGTGTATGAATTTGTGTGTTTTTTCATTGTCATTGCTGTGTGTATTTATTTTCTTAATGTATTTGTGTTGTTTTTTGTGCCTTTTAACCCTCCGGCTGTCCTCGGGTTTCAAACTCGCACCTTGCGGTGCCAGCAGTGCACATCATATGTCTGTGTAAGCTGTAGAATTAGGTTTAGCGCCCCCCATCTGCCACTAAAAGCTAGTGATTTGGGTCATGCTGACCCGGAGGACATCACAAGGGATAAGAAAGTGATTTGAGGACTCCTTTTAGAAGCAATGAAAATACCCATGTGAGTCATATGGTGATCACAAGCAGGAGGCCAGATAAAATATCACAAGGGACACTGCTGGCGGACGTCCAAACTAAAAAGGCCTGGCGGACAGTGACTTGGCCACAGCTGCTGTCGGTGAGGTCAAATGACAATGATGATGAGCTAACACTTTCAATTGGCGGCTCAAGCGTACTTCAGCTCTGTCAAAAACTTTCTTTTTAGGAGTTCACTGAACTTCAGATGTTTATTTTTCAATCTACTGCAATCACTGTACTACTTCGAAGACGTCCTTGCTGTTTATTCTTCTGTGCATGTTTAAACAGTGCATATCCACACTGTGGATCACTGCACAACTTGTTTTATAAAATAAATTAGAATGATCTGGAAATGTATTTACAGTATTTTTGGATTGTGATTTAACGACCAAGGGCAAATGCAGACCCAGTTGAGAACCACGGATCTAAGAAGCTTACATCTCATTTTCTCCATCGGGGGGGGTGAAGGAGCGAAGGAGGTAAGGCGGGAGGTCCAGCACTCCCCCTGTCCTTTAGCGACGACAGACTTCTTTGGCTCCACAGTAACATCCAGGCAAGTCTTCTTAGCGTTTTGCTTGGGAACGCAAGCGCTTTTCTGTTAGAGAAGATAAACATGCTAAATGTAAGCCTACAACAACCACACCTAATTAATATATTATGGTATTTTGTTTTTACCACGACATCGTTACCTTGGCAGTCAGCGGCTGCCCTGATTCTGATTGGCTGTCAGAGTCCGTGCTGTTGTAGGTCTTTGAGGTCTGCTTAGGGAAGGGGGCCTCTTTCATCATCACCCTATTTGCCTTCTGACCCTTCCTCCGTCTCTTCCCCTGCTGAGACAAAGTACAACACTGGGACATTACAAGGTGTAGTCAGTCAACAACACTTGCTTACTTCAAAACATCAAAACAACAACACCTCTTCCTTCAGTGCCATTGGGTGCTCCCTCAGAAGCGCGACACCACACATTGGAAACGCACTGCGACAAATGCATTGTCTGCACAATTTTGTTTGTGTTCCTCTTTACTGTGTAGATGTAACAGATTATTTTTTCAGCACGCACACAGAGAATGGAAAGCTAGCTAATGAGGAGATTAATTTATTTTTATTAAACGTATTGGATATTAGCTTACAATCTCTTTATACCTTTAATAGCAAGGTATGCTTAAGGGACAGTGAGACTTTGCATATGTTCTACTGTCCTGGAGGCCTCTTATCATCTGTGTAAATATCATACGGCACTGGGCTCCAAAGTAAGACGGCAACAGACAGGTAAGGCCTCCACCTTGGGAACAGCAAGCTGCTCTGCTTCTGATTGGCTGTCGTGACCGTCACTCTCTAGCTTCCTACAGGCTTTGGCGGGCTGGGTCTTGGAGAAGGGCTTTTTGTTCCGTCTCCCCTCCACAACTTTCTCTTTCCTCTCCTGCATGTTAGTAGAGGACTGTCTCTGTTGGGGAGAAGTTGAGCCGCTGTGTTTTTGTGTTGTCCTCCGGGTCAAAACAACCCAAATCACTAGCTCTTTGTGGCAGATAGAGGGCGCTATACCTAATTCTACAGCTTACACACACATATGATGTGCACTGCTGACACAAAAAGGTGTGAGTTTGAAACCCGAGGACAACAGGAGGGTTAAAAGGCACAAAAAAACCCCACAAATACATACATAGATTTAGCGCCCTCTATCTGCCACAAAGAGCTAGTGATTTGGGTCATTCTGACCCAGAGGACCTCACGAGGGTTAACAGTGGTCAGACTGTAAGATATGCACATTTTGATATTTATTATCATAGTTCAAGGCAGGATCATTTGCACTGTATTGTCATGCTATGATCTTTGACTTCATGAAGGTGCGGTTAATATTTTTTAATATTATTTTTAATTATTTGCAATTCAAATGTGCAAAAAATTTAATATGAAGAATGGAAAAAGATGTGTTTAAGACTGAATGAAAATATATTGTAACCTTGTTTAATAATTAAACTAATTAATAAGTAAAATAAAATATAAAAAATAAAGAAAGAAAACGAACATTTTCCTCCTTTTTTCTTGCCTTTGGAGCAGGAAGCTGCTCTGATTCTGATTGGCTGTCATCAGTATCAGGCTCTTTGTAGGTCTTAGAAGAGGCTGCAGCTCTCTGGGGCCTCCTGCTGGCTGCTGCTAGGAAGTTCGAGCTGGCTGTTGCATTCTCCTGCTGCTCAACTGCCACCTTTACCTTAGGCCTCTTCTAGCAACACAACAGTTACACCTTGTAGCTGATTCGTAGTACTGCATATAAATACCTTTGCTACTAGGTAGCTACTAGGGGTAGCTGAGCAAAATCTGAGCTGAGCTAAATAAGAGAAGACAAGCTGGCAAAAAGACGGTCTCACCTTACTGAAACTGTCCCTCTTCTTCATGGGGCTGGCAGAATGAGGGGCTGTATCTAAGATATCATCTGTAAAGAATGACAATGTCGTCACGATGATGTTACAGTATGTGCCTGGTTCTGGTTCTGCGCTTTAAAAGTAAAGCATACATGTATTATTATCAGGGACAGCAGTCTTGGTCTTGGCAGGCCCCTCCCGGGTGTAGTTAGTGATCTTTGGTTTGGGCTTCCTGGCGGAGTCATTCAGCCAGCTAACCTCGGTCATGACACGATCGGTGTCTGTGTCGCTGAACAGATGCTTCTTCAGGTACCGTTTCTCTTGCTGTGTAGAGAGGCGAAGCACAAGGGCAAAGTATGTACAGTATTAAAAGCTCTTCTTTTTAAATACGTCAGCTTTAAAGGACCGTTGCACAAACTGGTATCTGAATCTTCATTGAAAAGTGAACCGTAATGGTGGTAAAGCAACATGAAATAGCTATATCAGATAAGCAATAGATTTATATCATGTTTCAGTTCAGCACAGCTGTAATTACAAAAGTAATGGAAGCATTGAATGTACAAGATGTGCTTGTTTAAGACTACAACAATAGAAACATACTTTTGGAGAGGGTTGTCCTTTCTTTATCGCACTTGGGAGTGCCCAGGAGTCATGAAAATCGCTATTATAGAAAATGGCCACAATTAGACATGACATGTTGCAATGCTGAATCCTCAAAATAGCGTTCACAGCAATGTTTTTATTACTACCTACCTGCTGTCTATAGCAGAGGATTCCGTACGGTTTTTGCTCTTTTTCTACAGTGAAAAATTAAAACATACATTTATTTACCACTGCCACCGCACTGAATGCACTTCAGATTGTTAAGTGATATATTAAAATGAGTCATATTCACCCCATTAGTCAATGGTGTATCGGCGTTGAATGCATAAACATCCCTGCTCAAACGTAAAAAACAGGCATTAAGAAGAGCCGTGAAATGCTTTGAAAGCAGCTGAAACTCCCAAATGAGCCTCCCACCATTATGTTAAATGTGTATAATCACCTCGGGTCTGCCGACTGTTTCCTGCTGTTGCTGTAGGATTTCCCGAAGCAGCTTGCTGCAGTTTCCTTCTACAAGATAAATAAATAAAATCACGTGGCATTATTTCTGTGTAATCATTAAATTACACAGACTTATTATTTACAGCCACATTAACGTAAAGCATCTAATGAGTGCTTACCTTAGCGGATGTTAACCAACTCTTCTTATCAAAGATTGACCTGTTGGAACAATACAAACACATCATCGGGATGTAAGGAATATAACCACTATGTTAGTACTACAGTACCGTATGACTACTGTGGTACTCCCCACTGCTATGTACCTGTTGAGGAGGGGAGCCACCCAAGTAGCGGGGATGTTTTCAGCTGTGTCTTTAGTGGTGCTGCCGCTCTCATAATGACCCGAGATGTTTTTCGCCATGTTGCCTGCCACCTCGGCATCTCTCTGGGTTCAGCCAGTAAACACAGTTTGAGAGTTTGAGGCAGAGGTTAGACCCATAGAGCGGGGACACAACCCATAAAATGCACTTTTGCATTTGCATCAGTTTTCGGCAGACAGACAAATATTGGCACGACACCTCCTTGTCACTTTCGACTACTAACAACCACATTATGTGTAAGCTGTCTGTTATTGTACCTTCCATTTACTACAGAAAACAGAACAGGAAAATAAAACATTATTGTTTTAAATCATAATAATAATATTAACAGACACCCAAAGGTAAAGCAGCTATCTTCTCTCTCAGAATAAAGCTGATATAACGTTATCATACCTTCTTTATGCTGGAGATGGCGTCAGCAGTTTTAATGTTCAGACTGCGTGTATTGTCCTGCAGGACGTTAGCTGGGAAGACGGGATTCTTGCGGGCCGTGAGCGGTGCGGCCTCCGGCTCCAAGGACTTCCGGCCCTTCTGGCCCTTCCTCCCGGCCGGGGCTCGTTGCCCCTCCACCGCCACCTGCTGCTGCTGATCGGGCCGCTTGGCAGCCGGGCCTGTGGCGTGCCGCCCCACCGACCTCTTCTTCTGGGTCGCCCCCTGGTCCACTGACCTTCCTCCTTGCTCCATGGCCCCGGCACGCCCCTCCTCGTGCCCAGGCGCATGGCTCCTCTCACTCAGCACCTCCTGCAGACGCTGGGTGAGCTCTGTGTGGAGCTCCCTGTGGCTGGGAGGAGGGTCTGGGACTGCGTGGCTGGCAGCTGGAGCCAGACACCCCTGCATCTGCACCTGCTGCTGCTGGTCCACGCCAAGCCTGGGCTCTGAGATGAGGAAATGCCAACGCAAGCCAACGTGGGTCTTGTACATGCATGCATGGGCGAGTGTACTGTGCATGATAACAGCAGCTGGTGTGATTGTGGTAGAGTGCTGATTTTCGCTAAGCCGAGGAGTTTTAGGGAGAATAACTGGTTATTGTGGATATAGTGGGGGATACGCACTTGATAGAAACACTTAATAGGTTTTAAAAAATGAAACAAAATTAAACGAAAGAAAACAGAATGTTTCTGTTGTACACAGTAAAGTTATGTATGCTAGGGAGGCTAACACCTATTTCCACAGGGTGTGTCTCCGTCACGGAACTCTTGTTGAACCTATTAAAGCGTCCCAGGAGCGTCTCTCCGCCCGGGCTCCGCTATAAATACACGCCTGTTCCATTTCCGACGGAAGCCGCACTTTGGGACGCTCCTGAAAGCAGCCAACGGCCAATCAGATGGCTTGTTGGAAAATGAGCGAACAAGAGGCTCCGCCTTTTGACACGCTGCCATGCGAGGTATGATGCTGTGCGTGCGTGTGTGCGTGCAGATGACGAAACAGACCCGCGCCCGGTGGAAATCTGGGATTAGAGTGCTTACCAGCTCGTGGTAGATATTTCATTTTCTGTTTTGGAATCATCATCTCAGACACGGACAGTTTGTTCCACTGGGGGAATCTAGGGCAGACAGAAGCCCACATTCAATTGGACTGAATTGTTTACGCTGTGTGTGTGTGTCACCGTAGGCTGTTGTCAAACACAGGTTTATGAGCGGTGTGAGCCAAACTGTCTTACATGCTCCTGTCATTCTTCTTGGCGGGTTGGGAGTCGGGCACAAAGCTGTGATCTGCAGGGCAAAAGGGGGGGATATTTAATGATGAGGCACATGGCGGCTGACCAGTGTTTCCAAGAACCAGTAAATTGCTACCCAGATGTTCCTGCTCCTCCTGGTCTGCCTGTACCATCTTCACTGCTGTCTCCAGTGGTATGCACTGCAGGTCAAACACCAACACACATACTGAAGTTGCTATCTAAATACAACTAAAATGATATACCTAGTGCAAAGATTCCAGAACTTCAGTTCAGTTGTTTACTTAACAAAGATGTGGACTATATACCTTTTTGTATTTATCTCCAGTGTTTCTTGTGGGTGCTTTGCTTGGCTGAGAAATGTCGAGAAAATGTCAGATAATTAAGAAATCACAAACAAAATTAAATCCTCAGAAATCACAAAATAAATGAAATCCTCCTCTCCCTAAGACATTCATTTGACTGCTGTGGCCATCAGGTACTAAAATACTGAAATACTATGTGTATGTATATTATTTTATGTTGTATGTACATATGGTATTTATCCTACCTGACGTCCTTTGCTTTCAGCCATTACAGCCCTAGGTGTGCTATGACTGGAAGACTTGGTGGTCTTCAGCTCTCCAAGGCTCAAATGTTCCTGTCTGTTGCAGGAAGAAACCATTTCCAGTGCTGGCTTCCCCTTCAACCTGCTAGGAGTTTCTGGCAGAGAAATAAGATCACAGCTACAGGATTATGCTTGTTTTGTCTGGGCCATACAAATACTGATAGAAGAGGAAAGAAATATAAACTATCTAGGAGGAGGTACAAAGTCAGAGCTTACAAAAATATTTTGTGTGTTTTAAAAAAAAAAAAAACATTTTCTAAGGCATGTGTGATATCTTGCTAGCATGCAACATAATAAAGCTGTAATAAAATTAGATTAGATAGATTATATTGCACGCTAGAAATAGGTTTATCTCAGTCTTTATCCTAGAATTAGACATGCCTGACAGAATTAGACATGCCTGACAGAATAGGCAGACGCTGATAACTGGAGCTTCAGTCACCAATGCACACACTACAGTGAGTTCCCAACACATAAGGAGGTCACTGTGTGTGCTTTAGTCCAGACACTGTGTGTACTCTCAACTCAATCTCTTCACTGAGGTGTCAAGTTACTCAGTAGGCCATATGCTATTGCAGTTTTTTTGTGAAACGGGTTCATGTTGAAAACAACCTTTTTCACTGTAAAGCAAAGAAGAATGTGAGTCAGTGAGAACAAAATGTTCCACTGCAGTACATTAAATAATTGAGACTCATTTATTTGTTATTGAAATACATTAATACATTTAATGGGACCTTTAACAAGTAATGGTATGCACATTTATGGTTAAGTAAGTAAAGGCTCTAGAACTAAACAACTTTTTAATTCAGGTTCAAAAAAATAAATTGGAAATATTTTGCTAAATTACTTAATTGTGAATGGCACCAACTTGAAATATAAAATCATACAATTTATATGTCTGGTGTTGTGAATGTACTTGGTTTGCCCTCATTTGAGAATAGCTTCTTCTAACCAGTAAGGTCAGTCAGATTGTGAGCGCCTGCATATTCCTATATTTACTCTTACACATCAAAGTACATCTTTGCCACAGTGGGAATGATGCCGACTACAATTAGTTATATACTTTAGTAGTTTCTGCTATACCTAGTTTAGTACTTTCTGGAGAAAGCTTGTTGATGTGTGAACTCGATCAAAACAAAAGCACCTCTCCCTTCAGCGCCATAGGGTGCTTTCTCAGAAGCTCCGCCCCACACATTGGAAATGCATTGCCAATGCCGGGATAGTGTTGTGTGATAGTGTTGTGTTGCTATTTACAGTACAGAGCCCTGGCTCCGTACTGAACTCATCACGCACACACAATGGGCCGCTAGCCGACTGTGTGTAGATATTCGCTGTTTATGACAAATAGTGCATCCACAAACAATCGCTGACTATACCTTTAACAGGCATAGGCCTTTATCTGCACAATTATCTGTAACTGTGCGCTGGTCGCTGATCTACCAGCTGGCATAACATCAGAGAAGAGACTGGCTCACTCCTGTAACTGGTACTGTGTGGCGGCGGCCAAACTGCTGCAGTACCGGCGCTGGCCACCGTACCAGCCAAGGGAGCAAGCCTCCCCTTCCCGCCGCCGGTATTTGACCTTACCCGCTGGCATCACGGCAGAGAAGGGACTGGTGCCGTGCACGCTGCCCGCCGTGCTGTTGGTGATGTATGTGGTGGACGCCGAGATCCTCCTCATGGCCGGGGTGCCAGCCTTCTGCAAGCACAACGCCTGTGAGTCTATACTATACAGCGATGCGGTGTGGTACTACTACCATTAAATAATAAATTAAAGCTGCTACTCTCATACATACATTAGGCCAGTGGATATCAAATGTATTTGCCTTCTGTACCTGCTTCCAATAATTCTCCAAGCCCAAGTACTGTAGCCCTTAACTGGACATAAAGACTAAAAAACATAACTACAAAGATTTTACCATATAAAAGGAGTATTGCATTTTCTGACACATATAACATGTTAACATAACAGTAACTTAACAGTAACACATTAACAGACATTAACATAAGATAGGACAATCACAATGCCTGTGAGTCTATGTGAGCACTCTGTCAGTTAGGAATACGTTTTATGGTGCTGTGGTTCAACATTTGACAGTGACAGGTGACAATTCTCACACCAATTACTGTACAGCTGAGGGAGTATAACTGAGCAGGAAACCTAAAGTAACCATAGCAACCATCACCATTAGGCCAGCAGGTGGGGCAGGTTGCCAACAGGGGGCAGTAGGTCTCTTGATCTTCTCATCTTTTAACGCAGACGTCTGGCTCTCAGGAATAGCCTGTGTGGAGGAGACGCAGTGCCATACAAGTAAATACAGACATAATTGTCATGCTGGAATGCTTTTACACAGAGCACTCTGGACACAATATTATCACACACAATTTCAACCCCTGGCATCCTTCTGAGTCATTTTGACACTTGTAATAGGCAGGTTTCTCAGCAGATGGCTGCATCCTCACGGCCATTATATAAGTGGTTGAGTGAGGCCTTTGTTTACCTGGGAACCGCTGTCATCCATTAAGATCTTGACAGTGGTCTTCACTACAGACGTGCTGCTCTTGCCCACAAAGCTCTGACAGGAAAAGAGGAGCAATTGGGTGCAAATCAAGAGACCTCACCAGATGTTAATAATGGATGACAATTAAAAGTTATAGTCAGTCACTCCGGAGAAAGCTTGTTGATATTTGAACACGACCAAAACAAAAAACACCTCTGCCTTCAACGCCATGAGATGCTCCCTCAGAAGCTCCGCCCCCCATGTGGGGAAACACATCGCAAAACTAGGATATTTTTGTGTGCTGCGGTGTGCACCACTTTCTTTGTGTTCCCATTTACAGAGTTAGTGCTGTGTAGAAACACTGGATAAGTTTTGCATGCACACAGCAGCATGCACCCAGAATGGGCAGCTAGAGGACCATGACGAGATATTCACTAAATCTGAAAAAATGTGTATTAGCTTACAATTGCTGACTACAACAGCATTTTCTAAGCATTTTGTTTTCTGTAATAGAAATTAATTATATGAAAACAAACCATTTAGCCCGACAATGATGCCAGTTTTTGTTTTTTGCCATTTTCTCAAACTTAATCTATGTAGTGTAAATATATAGACTGCCATAAGACAGTGATTGGTTAAGCCTAGGACACACTGCAAACTAGTCGCCCATCGATTTGTAGATAAAAATTGGTCGCTTGATTACATTCCAGGCTTTGGTTGCCTAGGTATGCCTCTTATATAGTTTCCACACAAAGTGTTTCAGTCAATCTGTCAGTCAACGGTATCCTCAGCTCCCATTGGTAGTTGAGATTAGTTTTACTATGTGTCCGCCGATTTTGCATCGCTGCTTGTCGTTTGCAGTGTGTGTCCGAGGCTTTAGTCAGTTAGGTGATTTCCGGGGTGTCTTTACTTTGTTCTTGGCGCGTCCAAAGACGCTGCGAACTGCCTGTAGGATGTCCAGGGAGGAGCTGAAGTGGACGGAGAGGCTGGAGCCCTCCACCACGCCAACACACACCATGTTCAACAGCCTCAGCCGAAGCACTTTTCTCCTGCCTTCCTCTAAGGTAGCACATACAGTCACATGTCAAAAGCATCTAGCAACCAGCTTGGTGTAACCAGACTCAAAACACCCTCCTATTACGCGTAGACCTTTGGTTAATTTTCAAACTATTGGACAGGCTTTAACGAATCGATGTTGCTAAAACTGTTTATATATCATTTAGCTCTGTCACCAGTAGCTGGTAAGTCAAGCATGCTTGGCTTCAACGTCATCGCATGATTGGTCCACCAACAGGGTGGCAAACAGTTTCTAGATTATTGCCGCCTTCATGTGCTATCGGAAATATCGCATTTATGACTTATGAGCACAACAACGGATTTAATTAACAAAGTCTTAATAACTAGTGGGAAACTCCGATTTTTCAAAGATACTCAAGTTGCTGAGTTATGTTGCATTGCACTAAAACATGGAGGAATGAAAGGCATGCATGGATGCTTATTTAGCGTGTTGTACATTAAAAATGTGTGTATGACAATGCTTCCACAAGCTATTTCATTTAAAAACGTTGATCCAAGTGAAAGTGATTGCTGAATGTAATTTTCCTCAGGTTCACTGGCTACAGTCAATGTAATGTCCCCTAACATTATTTCTCTTTTTCTGAAAACACTTTTTTTTTTAAAGCAATGGTTGCTCCGGAGGCTGTCCATTCCTTATTTTCAGAATCACATTGATTTTAATTTATTTTTATTTTGTTACAACTTGTTTTGCAAATAAATCTAACTTTTTTTGTACCTGGATTTCAGATTGGCTATGATTTTGTTCCGTTTCTGGGCTTGTTAATGAGCTATACCAGAGTGGCTGTTAACAGTCACCCATATGAAAAGTAAATTACAAGTCAAAAGGTAATGGTTACCTGTAACAGTGTAGCTGTGGACTTCACTGTCAGTGATGCAGATTGTATCCCACTGGCTCTCCTACATGTAAGAATATGCATTAAACCTCATTGGCAAACCCCAAAAGGCTTCAACCCAACAGTGAAGCATACACAACTGGGTCAAGTAAATCAATATGGATGTCCTCTTTTACCTCTGACTCCTCATCGGCCAAAGAAAAGTAAAAGGAGATACTCTGACTTCCCAGGTTGAAGTCAATCCAGAACTCCTCCAGCTTTTCATCCGAGGGCATCAGCAGCTAATATAAAAAATTACCACGAAATTTCCAAATATCATATTACATATAAAATCCAAATACAGAAATCGGAACTAGATTAGATGATCCTAATAATGTAAGATAACTGGCTGAAATATGGCCAATTCTAATGGAAGTACATTGTTTAAAGAAGTCTTACAATCAAGCAAACCCAGTAAAATGTAGATACCGAAGACCAAACAAAAGTGAGCCCATATCTAGTAACTTTAACAGTTCAACTTTCCAGTGTCAGGATAGATCTGTCAATAAACAACCTTCGTTATTTTTCTTCAAGTCCATAGAGGAAAGGCTTCATATACATAAAAATGAACCTATATGATCTTAGATGTGTTTTAAACCAGGCACTCCAACTTGTGATTGAGATTCAGCTTGTTTGGGAGGTACAGAATGAGCTATTTATGCCTAGTCCACACGTACACTGACACATTTCTAAACTGGGATTTTCCTACTTTGTTTAAAATAAAAAAATCTCCATCTACATAAAAATGCAATTGCATGCTTTCAGACACTGTGAAGAAAAACACCTAATGTAAACAAAGAAGATAATGCACCACAAGCTGACACTACAAGTCAAAACTTCCCTGTATTTTTCCCTGTCTGCATGGGAACACTGAAAATACAGTTTCTAAATATCTTCAACCTGGAAGGAGTTTTGCAAAAACTCAGTAATTGTATACTGTGTGGGTGAAAGGCCAAAACGCACAGAAAAAGCAACGTATTTAAAAATATCTTTGTACGTGCATTCATTTAGACAGAGGGGGCTGCAGATAGGAGTCACCATGTTTACTCATAGGGTCAGCATTGACGCTGCTGCATAGAGCCAGCAGGTGGCAGTATACTGGCTTTCTGGAGAAAAAACATCCATGCTGCTAAGATATGAACAGTCTGATACTGACCTCATATGTGTCCAGATAAGCCTCCAAACACGGATAGGAATAAACTCTGCCGAGACAATGTGATTATGTAATGGAACCACAAATGATGAGAACAAAGAAACCCCATATGATAGTTACTACTACTAAAGTAGTAGTGGGGGAAATATTTAACGTGGTTCTCTCATCTATGAAATAAAGGCAAAATACAATGGAAATAATGTTTATGCTATACCTTCTTCTGTCTCCCTGCATCCCATTCACCATGTTCAGAAATTTACGGCAGTCCTGAAAGAGCACTTTCAGATTAAGACCAGCGCAATAACAACTCGTTCCAATTATAATTGGAGTAAAACATTTCTAAATAAACATGCAGGTGATGCTCTTGGCAATAGGGTCTGTTTACCGTCTCAAACTCTGAATCGCGGATCTTGACAAAAGCTCTGGCCACATATTCCATGGTGAACCAATGGTCTGCCAACTCCCTCCTCTGGTCAGGAGTGGCCATTCTGCAAAGTGCCTCCATCAAGGCTGTCTGCAAGTCATAATCTGACACCAACAGCCTTAGTCAGTGTGTGTTTGTGTACAGTTTGGGTTACAGTGAGATTACAGATTACAGAGAGATTACAGATTACAAAAGGATTACAGAGAGATTACAGATTACAGACAGATTACAGAGAGATTGCAGATAACAGAGAGATTACAGAGAGATTACAGAGAGATTACAGAGAGATTACATATTACAAAGAGATTACAGAGAGATTACAGAGAGATTACATATTACAAAGAGATTACAGAGAGATTACAGATTACAGACAGATTACAGAGAGATTACAGATTACAGAGAGATTACAGAGATATTACAGAGAGATTGCATATTACAGAGAGATTACAGAGAGATTACAAAAATATTACAGATTACAAAGAGATTACAGAGAGATTACATATTACAGAGAGATTACAGAGAGATTACAGATTACAGAGATATTACAGAGAGATTGCAGATTACAGAGAGATTACAAGAGAGATTACAGATTACAGAGAGATTACAGAGAGATTACAAAACCTACCACCACCGTCCAATATCTTGCCTGCCAGTTTTATCCTGCGTAAATATAAAATCAAGGATTCAAGAGAGAAGAAGAATGCATGAAAATTATACTATGGTTAGCCACATTTACAGAATCAATCAAGTCCTTCGAATAGTAGTGCAGATAGCATACATGACATCTGAGGCATCCTGAGAGGACAATATCTTCTTCTCTTTTTTCAATTCTACAGGAATTTTATCCAAAATGACGTTGAGTTTCCGAATAGCCTACATCCCAATGACATTAGAAGCAAGGTTATTCAAGGACATACAATATTAATGTAACACAATATATTGTTGATTAAAATTGGTCCAAGCAGTACCTCTTTTTGAATCAATATGTAGACTCTGGGGTCAGCAGCCAGTTGGCCAATGGGATATAGAAGTGATTCAGTAATTTGATATGTTCCTGTAAACATGAAAAAGTTAACTTACTGGGACTTACTGAAACTACAGTATGAGAGAAATTTAATTGATCTATTAAAGGCTTAAAACTTTTATGTTGTGCCTTAATGTATAATAAGGGCTTTCTTAAAGAGCAGAAAATAATAATGTATTAGAACAAACACACGTTCACATTAGTAGATTTCCAAGGAGTGCCAACATACCCTCTGTGCTTGTAGTGTGGACAACCTATAAATAAGGAGTGACACTGCTGTTAATCTACAGTGAACAAAAACTGCTGTTACAGTGTGCACTTAACTACAACAAGTTAACTTACCATCACTGAATCAAAGAAGTCCTCAGCGAGGTTCAGTAAGGTTTCATCTCTCTGCGGTCCACCGCAGATCCATAGCTGTCGGCATTGTTCAAACCAATGTACCATGTGCACACAAGAACAGGATTATGTCAGCAATTCACCAAATGCATACATGTTGTGCCTAACAGTTAAAAATTGTTGGCATGTAGGTTACTTATCATTTTGACCAGGCCCTGAGATATCATTCCAGATAATCCCTGACCTCCAGGAATGGACAGGTTTTTGCCACACTTGTAAAGGATGGTGAATCCTAAACTTGCAGATTTGGCATCTTTGTCTTTAAAACCCTTAAAAAATAATACATTTTATGTTTGTTTTTTCTTACAAACAAGACAATGTCAGTCACTGTCAATGCACAAGACAATGTCACTCACTTGATGGCACAGTGACTGTGCCATAAAGGCAGATATTACCTGGCTAACAAGTTTGTCCAATTTGCTGGGGAACAGTTTAGAACATTTTATGTTGGTTTCTTCAATAATGTCCTCTTGCAAGAATGCTTCCAATGGTTGGAAATTGCCATTTTTCAATGCTTCATCCACCAGCTTTTCCAGCTTTAGAAGAGAAGAGAGCTCACAAATCTGCTTGGCATTTCAGTAATTGTTTCATAACAACAGAATTCCAAATATCATAATTTCAATCAATGTTTAATGCATCATTTGAGTGTTGTAATATTTGTACTGCCATTTTGTGTGTATTGTCACCTGATGCTCCTGCCCAGGTATCATCCTTCCTTCCTTTGTTTTTTACTGTACTGTACCGTACTCTAGTATCTTAAGTTCGCAAACAACAAATGAAACATATATATATATATATACTGTAGTTAATGATTCGAGGGTGGTTCAGATAATTATTTTTTCTTTGTTATATTTTCAATTAGAAAATATTTACTTGGCTGTATCCTCCTCGGCTTGTTGGTTTGGATGAGTTTACTGTTAGCAGGCCGTTGGCTCCAAATAGTAACTGGGAGTAAATCTAAACGCCAGTTAACTTTAGCTTGACGCTTACGATAGCTTTCCGAGATGCACAAAACTGCGCATTAGATCCCAACTACAACCTAATTCGGCTATTAACGATGTCACTCAAATTTCAAGATCGCCAACATAAACGCCATACTCGATTTGAATATGTTACTTACTATAATTTGGAATAACGTTGTAAGAGACTTACTTGGTTTAACACAATATACAGTAACTGTCAATCACTGTCTTCAGGAGGTCGAGGGCAGCGCGCGAAAAGGTATTTAACGATGCGCATGCGTACAATGACTAGAACATGAGTTAGTCACGTTGGGAAAAAAGCAAAAGACTCCAGAAAATGACGGAGAAAATAAGACAAAAGCAATGTATTGGTGTGCTTTATTCTAAAATAAATATATGGCTCTTTACCACTGTTTACAATATTTATTGCATAGTTTGGATTGGTTACCTTTGAAATCATAATAAGCAGTAGTGGGTCTCTTGTATTTATTTACATAATACAAATAGGATATACAACCAAAAGGGTTGTGATGTCATTTATTTGAATATCCCTAGAAAGATCTCAGTTGAGTCAGTTTCATTAAAGTGCAATGTAAAAAACACCAGTGTTATTAAAAATAATGTAGGCCTATAAGCATATAGGGAATTGGCTATCGATGCATTATACCACAATATTTCTATTGTGGTGCTTTGGCTTTGACTGATGCAGACTTATCAGTTTACCATATGTTTTTTTCCAACTCTACCAGCAGCAAGCCTATTTATAGTAGCAAGAAATAGTGCACATTGGACTGTTATGAACTAACACTACACAGCATTTAAAAAAAAGTGCTCTACAGTATTTACTTCCCCTCAGAAATATTTTCTTCAACCTCTTAAATGAAGTGTACCATGCTATCCTCACATTCTTTGGGAACAGTGAGCTTGTAATTGTGGCACACTAATTTATAGTTCTGCCCACCATTGTTGTCCCAGTATTCTCTTCCACAGACTTTGTATCGGATGGCAAACTCTAGCACGGCTCCTGGCTGTAGGAACGGCGGCACAGGCAGATGGAAGCGAAACGTGTCGCAACTAAATTGGCCATCCTCCCCATCCCAGGGCTTGGTGACCGTGGTTACCCAGGAGGCTTTGGTTTCGGTGCATGTCTTCCACTCTGTGAAGGAATACCGAACACTGACTTCCTTCTCGAAATCCAAATTCACAACCTGGGTTATGCCAATAATGCCCATTTCAAAACACAACACTCTTTCCAAGCACACTTTCTGCCAGTGGAGGCAACTCAGGAAATCTGGCTGGTCGCCGGGCTGTTGTGCAAAAACCGGCTTAAAATAAGGCAAGGAGATCTCCAGGTGTGTTTCATCTGCCAATTCTGCACCCATTAATAACCTGAACGCAACATGGTGTGGTATAAACGGATCTTCTCCTGTTTTGAATACTTTAACATCTTCCAGGTCGAGCCCCAACGAATCTACAAAACGCACGCCGATATTTCTGGAAAGCTTCTTCTTCTCAGAAGGAGACGGGAGAGACTGAGAGCGTCTTTGGATAATGGATTTGGGTGCGGGTTCAAATGAGAGACCCCCGTGGAATTCTTGGGCCCTGGGTGGAGAGACCAGGGACCCAGGTGGTCGGATTAGAATGGGCTTCCTTTCTACACTGGGTTCATTAATCCTGACCATTTCAGTCAGGTTGAAGGTGATGATCGGACTTGGTACATTGTGGGTGGGTTTCCCGCGGGGAATTCGCTCATGCCCAATACACCACCCTTTATCCATGACCTCTGATATCAGGCGTCCGAGTACGACCCACCTAAGAACACAAGTTGTACGCGGTAACTTGTTAGTCACAACAACAACAGTTCTGAATGGATGCAAAATCAACTCGTTTTTAACAAAAGAGTCTGATAAATAATATCCTCTCTCTTGCGCGGTACACTTTCAGTAAGGAAGTGGGCGTGTAGTCTACGCACGGAGAGAGAGCTACGTGCGTGAATGCATACTGTTCATAAACACATTGCTATATCGATTTGCATGATGTATTATTTAAGTACACACACACCCTCACCATCAAACGATATGCAGCGATTGTCAGAACTGTCGATCTGGTCCACCGTTTAGAGCAGTGTGTCACTATGCAGTATACACCATCGCACTGGCCTTCGCTACGAGACGAATATAGCCGATCTGTAAATGTTCACAGTATCTACACTTGCCCAGTACACCCACATCCCTTACGCATGCTCTCGTTAACAATCAGCTAATATTCGCGCAGTTGCAGAGTGACCGTCTTGATGTATGCCTTATGGGAAATTGAGTAATTTAGCATAAAAAAGCAGAGTTCATTTAAATTATTCAAATCTTTATACCACTACGTTTTTATATTAGTCAGTTTCGGTGCTGTATGTATAAAAACTAAAGACAAATATCTTTGAAATGGTCAGCACACAACGATGTAAGAAATGTGATTTCTTCGTTCTGACTACAGTTCCCACAATGCCCATCTGCTTGTACTCTGGTAGGCATCCAGGAGCCAGTCAGAGGTAGGTAAACAAACCTATTTGAGCTGGACTATCAAACAAAACGTTTAAGGTCTTGTAACGTCGAGAGAGATGTCATTCGCAGAGCAGGCACGCGTGCACTGGTAAACAACACAGCTATTTTGGACTGCAAATCGAAACCTGGATTTACGACATATAGCGTACCCTTGAAACGAGTAGAGCTCGTACAATAAAAACATCGACTATCTGCGCACGATGCACTGCAGCACTTTACAGAAAATTGAGGTTTTTATTCTCATTCTAAGAATAGAGTCTCTGATCCGAGATGTAGGCTGGGCTCTATAGCTACAGTGTTATTTGTATTGCACTAAAACCGCACTGCCCCATTGCGACTTGCAAAATGGGACCCATCATGCAGGAACGCACAACATCCACGACTCTGAAACGCGTCTCTTCTAAAGAGAAGATTCGGATTAAAAACGCAGAAAATACCGGCCCGGTGCCAAGGTATGCCACTTTCTTTCCACCGTCCTTTCACACGGAGACAAAACACTTTTTTATAGTTATCTTGGATATATGTCTATATATATATAA
>JAODUG010034952.1:659-18172 GCA_027564795.1 Aphredoderus sayanus
GACACAGTTATTATTGACACTGTTTATTAGTGACACTTATTATTGACAGTTTATTATTGACACTGTTATTATTGACACTGTTATTATTGACACAGTTATTATTGACACTGTTTATTAGTGACACTTATTATTGACAGTTTATTATTGACACTGTTATTATTGACAGTTATTATCGACACTTATTATTGACACTGTTTATTAGTGACACTTATTATTGACAGTTTATTATTGACACTGTTATTATTGACACAGATATTATTGACACTGTTTATTAGTGACACTTATTATTGACAGTTTATTATTGACACAGTTATCATTGACACAGATATTATTGACACTGTTTATTAATGACAGTTATTATCGACACTTATTATTGACACTGTTTATTAGTGACACTTATTATTGACAGTTTATTATTGACACAGTTATCATTGACACAGTTATTATTGCCTCTGTGCTAATGTGTGTCCCCTCCGTGTTGCCGTAGCTGATGAACGCTGTGGGCACGCTGGACCGAGGCACCCTGAACGCACTGCACCAGCAGCTGATGGGGCTGCGCGGCTGCAAGGGCCACAAGCAGTGCAACCCGGAGAAGGGTGAGGATGGGCTTATCGCTAGGGGTCTGCATTGAGGATGGGCTTATCGCTAGGGGTCTGCATTGAGGCTGGGCTTATCGCTAGGGGTCTGCATTGAGGCTGGGCTTATCGCTAGGGGTCTGCATTGAGGATGGGCTTATCGCTAGGGGTCTGCATTGAGGATGGGCTTGTCGCTAGGGGTCTGCATTGAGGATGGGCTTATCGCTAGGGATGTGTATTGAGGCTGGGCTTATCGCTAGGGGTCTGCATTGCGGCTTGGCTTATCGCTAGGGGTCTGCATTGAGGCTTGGCTTATCGCTAGGGGTCTGCATTGAGGATGGGCTTATCGCTAGGGGTGTGTATTGAGGCTGGGCTTATCGCTAGGGGTCTGCATTGTGGCTTGGCTTATCGCTAGGGGTCTGCATTGAGGCTTGGCTTATCGCTAGGGGTCTGCATTGAGGCTGGGCTTATCGCTAGGGGTCTGCATTGAGGCTTGGCTTATTGCTAGGGGTCTGCATTGAGGATGGGCTTATCGCTAGGGGTCTGCATTGAGGCTGGGCTTATCGCTAGGGGTCTGCATTGAGGCTGGGCTTATCGCTAGGGGTGTGCATTGAGGCTGGGCTTATCGCTAGGGGTGTGCATTGAGGCTGGGCTTATCGCTAGGGGTGTGCATTGCGCGCGGTTAGTCGACCAGTCGGCTAAACTTCCCCTGCTAATCGGCACCGGAAATGCTAGCCAGTTAAGCTTATCTTATATTATTAAAAGGTTAAAACATTGGCTGAAGATAATGTGCGATTTGGTTTTTGAAGAAATTGATTAAAAATGTTCTTCTGTGCACTTTGCTCAATTTTGAGTATTTATGAGTGCTTACTTTTGGACTAGCTGACTAGTTGTTGTTTAAACTTCAGTTTTAACAGTGAAATTAGTCTTAAGGAGCATCCCCAATTAACCCCCCACACCGCCATTAACATGATTAACTCTCCCTCTCTTTTCAGGAGGAAGAGAGCGGAACCACTTCAGTGAATACAGGTATTCTCATCTGTCTGTCTGCCTCCATCTTTAGGGCCTGTGTCCACCACATGCTCACACCCTCATTTACACCCACAAAAAGCACTTCTGCATTACTTCTTGAACGTCGACAGAAGCGCAGTTTCTATAAATGTACTTAAGTTAACCCTCCTGTTGTCCTTAGTTCTATGGAATTATGCCACCAGAGGGCACCATCTGATTATGTAGGATTTTTTGTGTTTTTTTTAATTGTTTCTTTTTGTATTTGTTTGTCTTTTAGTGCCTTTTAACCCTCCTGCTGTCCTTGGGTTTCAAACTCACACCTTGCTGTGCCAGCAGTGCACGTCATATGTCTGTGTACACTGTAGAATTAGGATTGGCGCCCTCTATCTGCCACAAAGAGCTGGTGATTTGTGTCAGTTTGACCAGAAGGACATCATGAGGGTTACCTTTAGAAGGGGTAGCTAATACAATCACATACTGGGATTGACAGTAGCTCTTTGACATGGACATTGATATAGCTCCTTGTCTGTAGACAGTGTCGATATCGTATGTCCCGCCCCCACCTCGATTTTAATTGGCCGTCAAGAGAGAAGTGACATTGACGAGGCCAGCACTGTGCCAAAACATTGGACTGTTTTCAACTGTATGCGTTGGGTGGGCAGAAAATATTTACGCTGAAGGCGTTTTACCAGCAAGGACTCTAAATGCTTCAACGTCATAAGATTTGTATTGAAAATAGACACTGCCAGAGCAAAAGATCACATTTGGGGGACACAGGCCTTTAACATTACAGTGGGATGTCTCCTCAGAGGAGCTCTGGTTCTGCTCCTGCTTCGAGGGCTGAGGGAATAAAATACAGCGATGTTGTGCGGAGACGGGACCTCTGCCAAGTTTCCACTGACTGCCGCGTCCCTTCTGCAAAGCATAAGGGTGCCAGCAGGGGGCGCAGAACTAAGCTACCTCTCTTTATACCAGAGCCTAACTGCTTGTGTGTGTGTGTGTGTGCGTGTGTGTGTGTTTGTGTGTCTCTGTGTGTGTATGCTTTCATGTCTCTCTGTCTGTCTGTGTGTGTGTGTGTGTGTGCGTGTGCGTGTGTCTGCGTCTGTGTGTGTGTCTTCATGCACGCGCATTGGCCGTGCACGTGCTGTGCATGCTTCAGGCCGGTTCACCGCCGAAAGAGGCCAAAAGTGAAGAGGCCCTCCTCCAAGTCACTGTGAGTTTGTCACCACCCATCTGTCCCCGTGTGTGTGTGTGTGTGTGTGTGTGTGTGTGTGTGTGTGTGTGTGTGTGTGTTCAGCCAAGCTCCCCAGTCCACCTTTGATATTTAGCCTGGTCACATGACCACCACTTCCTCCCCTGGTCTCCCTGTATAACCCCCCCCCCCCCCCTGTTGTTTTGATAATGCCACCTGCCACCCAGATTTTAATTAAAGGTACAGTAAGCGATTGTAAGCTAATACACTTTTTTTGTCAAATTCACCAAATATCCACCGCTGGCTTACCGTTCTATGTGCGCGTGCTGAAAGAAGAACCAGGTGTTTCTACACAGCCCTGGCTATGTAAATAGGAGCACAAACAAAGTGGTGCAGACCGCACACAACAACAATATCCTAGACCTTGCAGGGCATTTCCAAAGTGGTGGGGGGCTTCGGAGGGAGCACCCTATGGCATTGAAGAGAGAGATTTTATTGTTTTGACTGAGTTCAAATATCAACAGTCTTTTACGCAGAATTACTTACTGCACCTTTAACAATGCATCGCAGGCCACGCCCATTCTCACGCTACCTCCCGAGGCTACGTCAGTGCTGCAGTGCACCTGACTGCCACAAGGGGTGTGTTGCCCTGTCTGTGTGTGTGTGTGCGTGTGTGTGTGTGTGGCGTCGTCCGTCTAGTTCTTCTCAGCCGTGTGCTCGTGAACGCACACGCACGTGGTCGCCCACGTGCACTCTAACACGTGCACTCTAACACGTGCGCTCTAACACGTCAACGTGCCATTTCCTCCCGACAGGGGTCAGATCTGGGAAGGGTGGGTCGGTTAGCCGCCGCCCGCCCAGACCCCTTCACGAGCCCACAGCGCTGGGCTCCTCTTGCGGTGGGGTGGAGGAGAACGAGGGGGTGCTGGAGGTGGAGGTGGTGGAGGAGGAGGAGGAAGAGGAGGAGGAGGTGATGGAAGACCTAATGGACCTTGACCAGACTTCGCTGGAATGTAACCCTGGATGCTGTCCTGCTGTATTGGGAGGAGGTTGTCTCTTTCGGAGGGCACCGGTTGTCTGTTCTGCCTGCCGCTGCCACTGCTAGCTCTGTCGCCTTCCCCCAAGCAGGCAGAACACTGACACCACCTGGACACTCTGCTACTGCTACTACTGCTACTGCTACTGCTACTACTGCTACTACTACTGCTACTACTACTACTGCTACTGCTACTGCTACTACTGCTACTACTAATACTACTACTGCTACTACTGCTACTGCTACTGCTGCTACTGCTACTACTGCTACTACTGCTACTCACCAAGTCTCCACACGTGTTTACACCCATAACACACAAGTGCGGCTTGACACCAGTCTCCCTGGAAACGAGGCGCCCAATCAAAGCGCTGCGTTTACGGTAGTGTGGTTTGGGTGTTCACAAAACAGGCGCTTGTTCTTGCCCTCACATGGGAGCTGGGTGGAGACTGGGGGTCAGATACAGATACAGGGGCTGTATTATAGATCATCTCTGCTGCTACACACCGATGTTGTGGGTATCATTTTGACTCCCTTAAATGATTGACACAAACACACACGTCTTTTTTTTTATCTTCTTTTGCTCTCTTGCAAAGTGGTCCAAAAATGGCCGCTTGTTGCAATTATTGTATTATAGCTAAAGTTTAATGTTGATGAGTGCCGTTGTTGCAGCAGCATAGCCTCCTCCATGCTGACTGATGGCAAAGGTTTGCCCGCCTTTATTCCCATACAGGTGTTGTATGCCACCATTCCACACCCTCTGAATATCTTTCCTCTGGCAGAACGCATCATGAGTAGAGATGCCGTTTGACTTCTTTGTATTGTTAAGTGCCACACTGTGGTTAAATACCATACTGTAGACATACCCAACTAGTTTGTTCAACCTGCTCTCCATGGTGCTATATGATAACAATACAGAAATAAAAACTTGCGGTACAGTATGTATTTGAATGTATGTTGTGCAATTAATATAAATGTTTACATTATTTTTTATAATACTGAAGAGTCAAACATTTGTTGTACAATATAGGTTGTCCTGCTAGGGTAGGAATGTAGCTTGAGAAATGTGGTTGCCCTCAATTATGGACGTTATTGTCTTATTTAGAATAATCTGATGAAATTTGTTTCGGTTTTAGTGTATATAGTTCTTCAAAATAGAAAAGCACTTAAAAAGGTTCACTGTGAAAAGAAAAGCCCCTATAAAGGTTTACTGTATGCTTGAGTGTAAAAGCACATTTGCAATACTTGATGTTATTTTTAGCAACTTGCCTTTGTTTGCTCTTGTGTAATTTTTAGCTTCTTTGTTTTTAGATTTCTCCTTTATGAATTATTTTCATGGACTTTAGTGCTTATAGTAATTGTGAATAAAGTGTTGTTTGGTCAATAAAAAAGAAATATTTTATGTTGTTGTGACACTTCACACACACACATACACACACACACACACACACACACACACACACACACACACACACACACACACACACACACAAGCAGTTAAATAAAAAAAATGTCAACTAGTATTCCAGCAGGTGTCTCTGTTGTCACAGTCGCAGCCTTCTAGGTTTTATGTAGGCTTTGGGTTACTTCTACAAAAATGAGATTCGTCACAATAACACTTTCGTAGTAGCTGAGCTATGCGTTTACTGCGCACCCAAATATTATTTCGACAAACAAAATGTATTTGTGTCTTCTGAATAAGTTAAGGAAATACACGATAGGCTTACGTTATACAATATATTAACCCTTGTGATGTCCTCAGGGTCAAATGACCCAAATCACTAGCTCTTTGTGGCAGATAGAGGGCGCTAAACCTAATTCTACAGCTTACACAGACATATGATTTGCACTGCTGGCACAGGTGTGAGTTTGAAACCTGAGGACAACAGGAGGGTTAAACGGTACATAAAACAACACAAATACACAAAGAAATCATTAATAAAAAAATAAATACACAAAGCAATGACAATAAAAATAACCATACAATCATACACAATCAGATGGTGGCGCCTAGTGGTTGCAAGGGGGCGCCACTAGGGCGCGCACTAGCGTAACACGCTAGTGGCGCGGTCTGTGCAAACGGACACGATAGAAGAAACCACGCGACAAAAGTAAGGCAAATGTAAGTCTGAAGAATTATTCATTTTACCGGCTGTACGAAATACCGGTTATAAGTGTTTGTTGTTAATGTGACTAAGACCTCGTTTTTAGTACAGGCAATAAAGAAATGTACAAACGTGATGTCACGTGTTTTCCTCCACGATGTCCCGAACGTCCCCGGGCCCAGTCCTATGGCCCCGTCCCAACCACGATCCCTGGCACAGGCAGCCTATGACTCACATGCGGAGGCGGAGACTGCATATCGGGATTCACTAGTGAGAAGCTATCTCGTGTTCGCTACTCGGGACAGTTCTGTGCGTTTAGAAAACTAACCAAGACTTTTTACAAACAACCAGAAAATTCTGATTTATTTATTTCACGCCTTGCTTACAATGTGAAGAAAATGTCCGCAGCCAGGTAAGTTTTCACTATCCGCGATCGCACCGATTCAGATTTCATAAAGTTTACAACAACATATTTGCGCGTCGCTACTGTAATGCGCGCCGTACCCAGTTGTATAGTAGGCTACTATAGTGGTAGAAATGTTTTATGGAACTTCTTTACGCTAGGATGTGTACAGCTTACAACATGTTTACTACAATTTATGAACTTTAAACATGCTTGGTTTAAAGTTGGCAGGGATTGTAGCCTTATAGCATATAATAGCAGCCTATCATTATGACAGTGGTGCTGTGCAATATTAACTAATATTGGTAGTATTTGGTATTATTTATTTGCTAACCATGTAATGTTTAGAGACACGTTTTTTGCAGTCTGTCGCAGTAGAACAAGTTTGTCACTTAAATTGTTTTCATGTCATGTTTGAACTAGAAATGGCCTATTTTTAATGAAATAGGGGAAATAGTCGGCTTGCCACTTGATTTTCCTAATCATAAACCGTTTCCTTTTTGGTTCTTTTTGAACTGGTCCCCAATTTGGTACAGCCCCTTTGCTGTGGTCTGGAAACCCAATAACTTTAACGGAAGACAAACGTTTCATAGCCTATTACTTGCACCCCTTTTATTAACTGGTAAATTGTAACTGCCCCCGCCCCCATGCTTGACTTTGGTGATCTGCACATGTTGATATTCCATTCTGCGTCGATTGCGTGTGTGGCGTGCCTCCCATTAAAACTATTGTTTTGCTTTCATTGGTGCTAGAGGCACCTTTATTTAAAACTACAAAGCCAATACATTACACTAAAGCAGAAGGTAATTTGGACTCCTAAAATGAAGTAATATATATAGGCTACATTCCCATTTCATATGTCTGCATGTTTTTTTGTCCATGTTGCGGTTGTATAAGTGTTGTAGCCACCTCCCTGTTATATAGCTATAACTAGTAGGCTAGTAATGTTTTCATAGTGTGTAGGCCTAATACAAGGTTTCCAAGTTAGCCTTTAGACAGCCTCTAGACAGTCTAGTAGTGGATCTTCCAGACACAAGTAATTTACGCACCGTAGCCCGAAGCAGATTGTTTGACATGACGCACCACCCGTATGGGCATAGGCGCGCTCCCTGCCTGTACCTGCCCAGGTTGTGGTGTGGACCATGAGACGCAGGCGTTCTGCTTCTGCAGACGCGCGCAATCGTCAGCCTGCACGATAGATAGTGCACAACCTGATCAACATGATATACATGAACAGGATCCACTGTAATTAGAATTAAGCATTCGAGTTAGTACTAAAGCCTCTAAAGCGATGAATGGGGTTTAATGTAACACCAGTGCAAACCAGCTATGGGGGGAAGAATGCTGGCGGACTTGAGTGTCTGCTTAGTTTTTTGTCTTAAAGTTGGACCAAAATGGCCACCCTTCATAATAAAGCCATTTTGTGAGGAACCCTCTAATTTAGCCGGTGTTAAAGGCTTACTGGCTCCCATAAGGGCCCTAGCTAGACGAGGATATCAAGTCAACATAGGACATTGTCGCCACTGTTTACTCTGCTGCCTGACGAAAGCAGACAGACAATGGAGAACAAAACACCGCATTCCCGAGCTGTGATTCCCCCCCCCCAGTTTAAAGTTGGGCCTTTGAGACACTGACAATGTCAGGGCAGGATGTCCATCCTACTGTGGCTTTTGAAGATGGATCTTTTTGATTGGCCCATTGAGAGGAAGTGTGATTTTTGAACCGCGCGTTGCAATTGGTCCCTCTTGGCTTGTAAGATCGTGTAAACAACAGTGGAGGATTAATTGTTGTTTTTTTGAGCTCGCAACTTCAAATCATAATGCATTTTCTGTTTGTTTTTTTCCCCTCATCCATTTCAATATTATCCTGTGATGAATGCTCTTGTCCCTCTATACCTTTGTTCATCTACTGTTATTAAGACTCGTACACGGTGCAGTAAAAGGTGATTTTGTCCAGGCTCATCCAGCAGTCCTCACACAACCTCAGAAACGTGCTGTGCCTGCCTCTTCCATAGGGATCAATGGCTTAACTCCTTGACCTGTACTTGCTTTAACCTGATGTAAATAGCTTCGACCACAGCCAGGCTGCCTTATATTGGTGGATGACTGTACGTGGATGACTCAGACGCTATCCAGGTGTTTGGGTTGTGGGGAGCTGAGTCATTTACTTTATGACTTCTATAGGTCTGTTGGGTGATAACAGCTAGCCCCACTACACCCCCCACTAGCCTCCTCCAGCAGCTAGCTAGTCCTCCACTGTGAAAACATCAATATGAGTCAACATCACAGTTCCCCAGCAGTTGGCAAGGCTTGTGAAGGAGGGCGTTTAGGGGATTCAAACCACCCGCGGGCCGAGGCTGCTGGGCCCGCGAGTGGTTTGAAGGCAGAGGGAGTGTTCGAAGGGACAATACAGACTTCCAGAGACTTCCAGAGCGCGGCAAAAACAAACAAACAAACAAACAAAACGTTTCTCTCCTGGAACCAGCGGTGACGTAGGCACAGTGAGCTCACACGGTGTGGGGAGGTGTATGTCCTCCTCTATGGGCTGTGTAGTGGGTCGTTGGAAAGGACCCTGGGAAAGACAGCTTGTGGTAAGGGTGAGGAAGTGACCTTGCGAGATCCGGTGTAGGCCTGCGCCAAGAGAAGAAACTGTCTCTGGTTCTGGATTAGGGCAGCTGTTACAGCTGGTCAACCTACATGTCACAGTCTCTCTCCCCCTCCCTCCCCTGTGTCTGTGATTGGCTGGCCAGCCCTGTGAGAAGGCAACAGAGAAGAGTACCCATTGAATGAAGCCCGCTTGTTGATCTGACAATAGGGACCATTGTTCCAAACCATCACAGGCATTCGAATTGAGTCCCGCAGGCTTTGTAATGCATATGATTGAGTCATGGCGTGTCATGCTTGTTAGCAAGGTAACGCTTTTCTTCTCGCGGACAGTTTGTGCTTCTGTAACGCGACACGCTTTAGCTGAAAACAAGCAAGGGTATTTTCTCACAGCGATGTCGGGAAAATATTCCTTCCTTGACTTCGCTTTCAAATTGTTTTTCAAATTGGCTCGGCCTCCTGTTATGATGAAACATGTAGCACAGCGACAGAACCAGATTGTCAGGTTTGATGCGCGTGGTCGTGTCATAATAACCACAAATCACACGGCACCCGGGTGATACCAGGTGATCAAAGACTTCTCTGGCTCATTGACTCACTCCGCATACAGCTTGCTGACAGGGCTCCTTCAGTAGAAATATTTGCTTTTGCTTCAGTTTGACATTTGACACACACAAAGTGTGTTGGGCTTGTTTAATTATTATTATTTTTTTAAATGTTTTTTTTTATTCCCGCCTGGGAGAGGTCTGAAACTGCAGTTAGGGCTGTCGCGTCGAGCGACAACAGCTTGTTAGCGTATTATCTGCGCACGCTAGCTGCCTGAAGGCCCAAGTATAGCCTGCTGCCGGGCACACGGTCTTGCGGCCAGCTGTGCACTCTGTAAGGTCTGTCCCTGCTGCACCAACACTTAAAGATGGAGCAGGGATTCTGGAGAAAGTTTTTTTTTATATATATATATATATATATATTTGGAGTCGATCAAAACAAAAACACCTCTCCCTTCAATGCCACATGGGTCCTTCAAGAAGCTCTGCCCCACACACATTGGACAGGCATTGCGAAGGCTGGGATATTGTTAATATGTGCGGTCTGCACCACTTTGTTTGTACTCCCAATTACGGAGCCAGGGCTGGGTAGAAACACCGGATTATTTATTTTCAGCACACACGGGGAAGGCTAAGCTAGCAGACCACAAGGACATGGTTGGTGAATTTGACAAAAAAAGTCTTACAATCACTGCCTAGCTTTTTAAAGCGATTCACCTCTTCCCGGCCTGGCAACCGGCCTGGCTCATGTGTGGTTGACCGGCTGGCTGACCCCGCTGAGGCCGCCCGGGGTCTCTGGCGTCTAACCCCCCCCCCCCCCCCCTCCACCCCTTGCCCTCGTTTGGTCCAGTGTCAGCGGAGGATGTGTGAGGGAATGGACACCGACAACTGTTGCCGGGAGACCTCCGGGGTGACATGCGGGTGGGGGGGGGGGTTGGGGGTGCTTATATGTCTCCCTCTTTCAGGACCACGCCTATTATGGGATGGAGCTTATGGGTGTTTGGGAGGTACAGTACTTCACTTGCGGTATAGTCACACGGTTTTAATCACGTGCGCTCTGCTTGAGCCTCCCAGGGGTTTCGCCGGGCCTGAAGGCAGACGTGCACACGCGCGCGCGCACACACACACACACACACACACGCGCACACACACACCCACTTCAACAGTAAATTAGAAGCAAATTAATTTAACTGTCTATTTTGCATCAGTCCTGTGTGGATCTGGCTATAACTACTGACTGACTAACTATTTAACTGACTAACTATTTAACTGACTGACTAACTAACTGACTAACTGACTATTTAACTGACTGACTAACTAACTGACTAACTGACTATTTAACTGACTGACTAGCATTTTTAGTCTCCAGCACAGAGCGTGGACAAGGTATGCACAAGTGTGAATCCTACTGTATCTCAGTGTAGTGTCAAGTCACGTTGCATTGGCCCCTTCACTTTGTGTGTCTGTTTTGTTGCTTTGTTAGGTGATACATTACACACAGGCACACAGACAGCTATTGTGTGCCTGTGTGTGTGTGTGTGTGGGGGGGGGTGTCGTGACCTCTGGCCTTGCTGGAACGGCAGGAATCTGAGGTGCTAAAGGCCCCAAGAATGTGTGTACACACGACAGGTGCAGGGCTGAAACACCTCCCCTCTGCCCCGGATTGTTCTCTGTTGTCGGGGTGGGGAGACGGGAAGCGGGAACCTATATGGTGCACTAACATACTGGTGAATGTTTTCTTGCATGAAAAATGCCTTGTCATGCGCATTTATTTAATAAGTAATCTTTCCTTATATTTTGTATGTGTAGTTTTGTGTGTGAGACATAACGTTTGCAGCACCAGTGGGCATACTGAGTGAGATATGTGAACAGGGCCAACTATGTAAAGAAAGGCAACACATTCGGCTGCTTTCTCCCCTGTGTCGGCGGTAGTGGATCAGAAACTAGGCCCTGCAGTACGTGTATAAAACTAAGCCTAACAGGACACAGCTGAGGCCAAGCAACTGGAATTACCACCAGAAATGCATGGTTGTCCCACAAGGCAAAGTTAAAGTGGAATGTTTAACTTAAATGCTCCATCACAACCCCCCCCCCCCTCCACCCCTCCACCCCCGCCTTCCTCAAATCCCTGAGCGCTCACTGACAGCGCATTCTCCGTGTGTGTGTGTGTGTGTTGTCTTTTTCTTTTTTTCGCGACCGCCAGCGGTGGCGTTCCGCAGTTCTGGAACTTGTGCCCCGTTCGGGCTCTGGCCGAGGGGAGCGTGGCTACGGTTACAGTTACTACGGTTACACATCCTCACGTTAGTCACAGCTACTGTTGTCCCGCTGCCAGGCGCTCTCCGTAGTCCGTATGCCCTGGTTATGCCCCCCCCTCCCCCCCCTTCCCTCCTGTTTTACAATATTTAGATAAGCGAGCTGTTGCCTAGCAGCAGCACAACCGAATATACTCTGTACACGGGTGATGCATAGTCAAACAGAAGACCTGTTTGGGAGGATTACCGCCTGTTTTCTATCGAGGAACAGGCCCCGGCTTGCTCGGTGAGAGACAATGATCCGTAAACGAGCGGTAATGCTTGTGTATGTGTGTGCGCACGCGTGTGTGTGTGTGTGTGTGTGTGTTTTCCACTGTTGTAAGCGCCAGGTGTCCCTCAGGTGGCTCTCAGTTGTCACAACACGGGCCACCACCAGGGGCTGTCACAACACGGGCCACCACCAGGGGCTGTCACACTACTGGCTACCACCAGGGGCTGTCACACTACTGGCTACCACCAGGGGCTGTCACACTACTGGCTACCACCAGGGGCTGTCACAACACGGGCCACCACCAGGGGCTGTCACAACACGGGCCACCACCAGGGGCTGTCACAACACGGGCCACCACCAGGGGCTGTCACATCGCGGGCCACCACCAGGGGCTGTCACATCGCGGGCCACCACCAGGTGCTGTCACATCGCGGGCCACCGAGGTCTCAGAATATCTTATAGTGAGGAAGGGGTCAGAGGTTGCGATATAAGTGAGCCAAATGCTAAACGGGAGCTGGAGCCAACGTAACGCATTTCAGAGGCAAATGAAGGCGATGAACCTCTCGCCTCCCCTTTCCGCCAGCGGCTGCTCTTGTGTTTGTCGGAACGGCCGCGATGACATTAGAGTGCTCCTGGATCCACGTCAGCGATTACCAGATTATCCGATAAGAAAATCTGCTGCTGTCATCTGGTCACGGTTCTTAAGCTACCCAGCCAGGCCCCGTCTTGGCCCCGGGTGTATTATACCGCTCTGCCTCGAGTGTACTGTTTACACACTCTGGCATTTCAGTTTGATAGAAATCCAAAGCTGAACAATGACAAGAGGACTGTGAGTTGCCATATTTCCAGACAGCACCTTGTCCAGTGCCCTGTGCTTTCCACTGCTGGGAGAAGTGCCATGTACTGTACACTTTGTTGGGTTGGCGCAGAACAATGGAGCAGATTCCATGAGCTGCGTTCTGTTGTTTCCTCGCTCTGGAAAACCTATTTTTGGGACCGATTGTAAGTTGTGGACGAGAGATGAATTATGTCTGTCCTGTAAGAAGACCTCTGGCCCCAACAGGGTGAGGGGGGAGGGGTGGTGTTGCTTTTGGTAATGGTGTGGAGCTCAGTTGTGTGTTTTGCGTATACAGTGCATTTTTTTTAATTACTGTTTAGTGAAGCCTTATTTTGCTCTAGAATAACGTGAGACATCTCCTTCCACTAAATGGCAGACTGGGACCCTTTTGTTGCTTCAGATGGGCAGTTAAATATGCACTGAACCTCCAAAAAAAGGCTATGTTTGCTTAGTTCCCACAAGTCCCACAGATGTGCTTTTCTACTAAAACCTTTTTGTTGTTGAACACCCTGCAGTGTCATTGACAGTTTAATGAAACTCGGCTGCTCAACGTTTCCATTAAAAGGAGACATTAAATACTCAAAAAGGAAAATAGCTTTTTCACAGGAATTCAACGAGCGAGAGAAGATACGTCGCTTAATGAACTAGAAAATAAACTGTCTGTTTCTGGCGGCATCTGTCACATCCAAAGCCAAAGGAGGCAACCCCTGCAGATCGGTGCGAGACTCGAGCCAGACGAAACCTTTTTCTTTTTTGTTTTGCTTCCAGAGGTGGTCAGGTCAGCCGCTGTGTCAATGGAGCATTTAACCGTGTGCGTGTAATACGTTTATTTTAGCTCATTATAAAATATTCTAGCTGGAGTTGTACCTCAGCGACGGAGAGCAGACTGCATTCCAAGCCATTTATGAACATTTTGTATCGTGAGGCCGACCGCCTTCATTGCTCCAAGATGCCTCTCGCTTATCTCCGTTTCCCTCTGTCATCAGTAAGCAAGCGGAGCCGGTTTAGTTGTAACCATGACTCTCCTCTAACAGATGCATAACCAGGCGAAGCATTTGTTAATGTATTTACCTCATTCATTTTAGGAAGTGGATAATACTCGCACACAATAGAGCATACACACAGAAGACCAGCAGCAACAGACAAAGCATTACTTCAACATTCACTTAAATCGGTAAACAACAAGAGAGCTGACTGGAGTGCAGACGGTCGTCCACACTCCTCAGCAGGGGTCTCTCCGTGCTTCAGGAGGGAGAGTGTGACAAGAGCGTCAGAACCGGACCACCGGGCTAGCCTGTCTTCCTCTTTACCTGCCCGTGTCAACACCCCCCCCTCCCCCCCTCCCCCCCTCCCCCGCGCAGGTTTTTTTCCGTGTTTTTATGGTTAACGTGCGCAGAAGGAAGTGGCTCTGGTGCAAATGTTAGCGGCCTGCTGCTGCTGCTGCTTTCCGGTCAGCTCCGACCCCTGACCTGCTGACCTCCCCGGTTTCCTGCCAGGGATGTTGGGGATGTGGCGTTCTGCCTTGCATTTTCTCTCTCTCCCCTTCTCTCTACCTCTCTCTCTCTGCCTAGTTTGGATGAGGAGAGTCTCTCTCTCTCTGCCTAGTTTAGATGAGGAGAGTCTCTCTCTCTGCCTAGTTTAGATGAGGAGAGTCTCTCTCTCTCTCTGCCTAGTTTAGATGAGGAGAGTCTCTCTCTCTCTGCCTAGTTTGGATGAGGAGAGTCTCTCTCTCTCTGCCTAATTTAGATGAGGAGAGTCTCTCTCTCTGCCTAGTTTGGATGAGGAGAGTCTCTCTCTCTCTCTGCCTAGTTTAGATGATGAGTCTCTTTCTCTCTCTGCCTAGTTTGGATGAGGAGAGTATCTCTCCACTGTCCTGCCTACAGCCCCACACACACGACGCGATTCACCCTTCGCCCATTGCTTAGCAGCTGAATATCGGCAGCCTTGTTTACATACCAGGGTTTGGTTGCCTAGGGATCCCTCTCCTATATACTTCCCACCCGACGTGTTGCAGTCATCCGTCAGTCAACAATATCAGGACATTAGGTTATGTCGTTGGCCGCTACACCGCTGCCAGTCTGTTCCAGTGTGTCTGGGGCTGTTAGTGTCTCTACTGTATGGTTACAGACACCCCCATCACTGCTGCTGCTACACTTATTTATGGAGCTGTCCCACCAACGCCTGGCTAGAGATCACTGTCCCTGTCCGGTGATGCAATGCCAAACACACGCAGCAAAACCAGCGAGAGATCAGGGTTTCTCTGGGAACGAAGGTCTGTGTGTGTGTGTGTGTGTGTGTGTGTGTGTGTGTGGAGAGGAATTGGTACATTACTGACAGATTAGGCCTCTGCTCTGAATGCCCCATTATGTGAATCTCTTCCTCCTCATTAAGCTTGTGATTGTACGGTGTTAAGGCGACTCTCGCAGCCAGTTGCTGCTGCTGCTGCAGCCCCTTTGGTCCTCAATGGAGTAGCCTTCCTTTGTCACCCATGCCCCACTTTAACTGCCCCACTTCCCCCTCCAACAGACACAAACACCATACAAGCTCCCCAGTAGGGCTGTGCCATATCGTATCGCCCATATACTGCCTGGTACAGTTCCTCAGAACCAGTCATATTTGTCGATATTGATGATGATGCGTTTACATTCCCTCTGCAATATGGGCGTCTCACGTAGGCAGTGGAAAGAGTGAATGGAGCCTCTCCATAGGGTTTGGGTGGGGAGCAGTGATGCTGGATTGGGGGGTTATTTCCTGTTGGGCGTCTGGTTGACAAGCAGACTCTGGTTGGTGTCGGAACGCAACAGAGGAAGCATGGCGCCCTGCTGAGGCTGGGGGTTGTGTTGTTGTTTTCTTTGCACGTTTTTAACACGTCGTGTCAAGTAAAAAAAATGGTTCAGCTGTGGACGCTTTAGAACGATTGCTAGCACTGTAGCTATGGAAACACGTCTTGAGACGCTTAGACCGAACGGTTGGAGGATGTGTAGCCGGACCTCACCGGGTTTAGGGTGGGTGTAGGGTGGTCTAGTGGTCTGGGTGTTTGACTCCGGCCGGAAGATGTTTGACTCCTAGCCGGAAGGATGTGGGTTCGAGCCCCAGAGTTGCTGGACTACCTGCAAGCATCCTTGGGCAAGATGTCTAACCCCAATTGCTCCCAGTGGTGAGGTGCTCCCTGCATGGCTGCACCGCCATCGGTGTGTGAATGTCCAACTATATGACAAATGTACTACATGTAAGTCGCTCTGGATAAAAAGCGTCTGCCAAATGCCGTAAATGTAAACATTTAAGCTCTCGGCAGTCTCTAAATGCCAACGCTGGCAGAGCAGATCAGATGTACAAACATGTCCTTTGACAGTACAGTAGCTGGACTGGGAAAGTACTTATGAATGTGCAGCTTGAGAAACGCCTTATTATTATAGCTGCACGCCAAGTTGTTGCATGCAAGACGAGTGTGTCTGAAAGCTGATACATTAAAACCACCCCAGTATTAAAGCTCTAGTCAGTCGAGCTTGCTAAACTGAACTCAAATTGAAACAAAATGACCGCTCTCTCTACAATGCCATAATGCGCTCCCTCAGAAGCTCCGCCCACACTCATTGGAAAAGCATTGTGAAGGCTAGGGCGTTGTTATAGTGTGAGGTCTGTACCACTTTGTTTGTGTTCCTTACTATTTACAGAGCCAGGGCAGTGTGTAAGCACCAGATTATATTGTCAGCATGCAGAGAGAAGGGCAAGCAAGCGAAATACAAGGAGATATTTGGCGAATTTTACAAAAAAGTTTATTAGCTTACAATAGCTGACTATAGCCTACCTTTAAGTAGTAAACATGGCTAAAAGTGTATGTGTTTGTTATCCGGGGATGGGGGGCAGATTATAGAGATGGTGTGTGCTTGTTATCGGGGGAAGGGGAGATCATAGACATGGTATGCGCTCTGTAAGGGAAGGAGTGGAGAGGAGTTCCATGTGACTTTCAACTGAGAACATCTTTTGAGATGCTTGTTTCCAAATAACCATATAAATAGCATCTAGGCCAGTACTGCACTACTTGGTCTACCTATATCCTCTCTTGGGAGCTAGACACTGTTTGTGTATGGCTGTTTGATGGATGTGTCATTACCAGATTCTTTTTTTCAACACACACACAGAACAACAAGCTAGTACAATTTATAATGTACAATCTCGTACTGTGCTTTTTATTTTTTTATTTTTTTTACGTGGACTCCGCCGAGAGCTTTGGCATCTGTGTGCCTGACTGTGTGCTTGTGAGTGGCGGGAGCAGATGGCCTCCTAGAGCAGTGACACACACACACACACACACACACACACACACAAGATCCTGTTTCCATGTTGCCTCCGTGACCAGTGGCCCGTTGGAGAGCCTGTGTGCCTCCTACATAACCACCCCTCTACAGCCACTCCCCAGCCAACCCAGGTGGAGTAACCACCACCAGCAGCAGTCTGTAGCCCCAGTGATCCCTACTCCCCTATATTATAATCATAAGGTTAAGCACGCCCGAAATAATATGAATAATAATTGTATTTTAAATGCCACTGAAATGAGTGACACTTTGCTCTAGGGGCATTTAAAGTACAACCTGGTTATTGAAGAGTGTGATTGAACAGTTTGAAATTAGCATTATTATTTCGGGCGTGTTTAGCCTTCTAATTCTTATGTATATGTGTGTATA
>JAODUG010034981.1:0-18171 GCA_027564795.1 Aphredoderus sayanus
CACACACACACACACACACACACACACACACACACACATTCAATGTTCAAAAGAGGAAAAGTATAGTATATTCACTTACAGTGCCTCCTGATATGACATCTTAACAAGAGAGCCTGAAAAAGGAACAATACAGTCTGATTATCTACGTTTTTCATGCACATGAGCACACAAATTTACTGCAGTCTGTAGATATGCAATAAGAGTTACACAGATGATCATACCGCTGTCTGTTGCTCAATACTGTAAAGCGTATCTCAAGGCAATGACAAGAAAGTAATAGTGACATTAGAAACAAAATCACTGTAGATGATCAGCCAATGTGTGATAATGTGGACTCCTTTATGGATGGTATGGTTTACTCTTTCACAACCTACTTGTAAAAGATTTATGATATTGTTGTGGGACTAAAATGAAAATAATAACAATGACTGCTGTGCACCTCAAGCAACCCTCCATTGACCTCTCTCCAGGTGGCAGAACAGCTGATGACTATTGCCTATGATAGTGGAGTCAACCTCTTTGACACAGCTGAGGTCTATGCAGGTGGAAAGTGAGTACATGTCATAAAGGAACTCCTTTTTGTCATACAATTAGAAGTAAAAAGATGTTTCAGTTGTTTCAGTTGTACTAACATTAGGGGTGGAATTACATCAATAATCACTTTCTAGTAATAATGTATTACAATAACCTTTTAAAACATTTTCATTTATTTTAATGTTGTAGTTTATTATTGTTTATAATTTACACATAGTTTACAAATATATGTCAGTGTTTTTTAATATTTTAATGATTGATTGTCAAACAACAATTTCTTCAAATATGAATCAGTTATATCCAGTTCCATAGCAACCCTTGATCCCATTGTTTTTAACTTTTAAAATATTAAGATAATTGTTTTTTTACAGTAATAAACTCAGTTATTCTGTTGTTTTGAAGACTTTACAGTATTCTGATTTACAGTAACGTGTTTTGTTTGTCTGTTGCCTTACAGGGCTGAGATCATTCTCGGAAATATTATCAAGAAGAAATGCTGGAGGTAATGTTCAAAATGTTCAAATTAAATCTAAATATTCACCATACAAGAGAGGAAAAGGTTAGGTGTTATATGGTGCTACGAGCTTGAGATTGCTATAGTTGTGTGTGCGCGTGTGTGTGTGTGTGTGTTTGTGTGTGTGTGTGTGTGTGCGTGTGTGTACTTGTGTACTCTGCTCTGTGTGAGTTTCTGTTGGAGTTCCTCTTTTATCAAAAGTTATTTTCGTGTGAGTGGGCATGTGTGCAGGCACACATTAATGGATTAAATGATTAATAAACAAGTCTATGGATTTGTTGGTGTGCGGTGAAAATTCCTATTACTCGTGCACGTGCATGTGACTTATTGTTGGCTTATTGTTTTTGCAGATTGCATACAACCTGTCTGTGAGTTGTCTGCTTGTTCCATAATTATGTAAGGAGATGTCAAATACTAGGGTGACCACATAACACTGATAATAATACAGGTGCATGTACAGGTAAACTACTGAGAGCCATTCTGCACAAAATAAGAGAGATTGCAATATGCAATGCAGAGGGGAGAATGCCCTGTGCTGATTAATGATGTGCAGCGATACAGCAAAAAATGCCTTAGAAGTTTAGTGGATATGCTGGATTCCAGAATCTTAAATGGAAAGGGTGATATTTACCATAGATAACAAGAGTTTTTTTACTTGGTGAAATAGAAGTGCATTTTTTATTTATATGGGATAACATTGGAGTGACAGGCGCATTAAGAAATGACAGGCTGTCTTTAGAAATGTGTGGGTGACATATTGACTTGTCACAACAACTGGGGATTCGTCCATTTGTCCAACGGGGAGTACAAGCTTCTGTCACATTAAACTCAACAGAACCGAGCTGAATTTGTGTGTGTGCCTGTGTGTGCCTGTGTGTACCTGTGTGTACTTGTGTGTGCATATGTGTTTGTGGGCAGCTTTGGCGCTTTTTACTGTGATTTCATGTACTGAATCAATATCATTCCCTCTATAATATCCACTTCTGTTCTTGTCTTCTGCCATACTTTGACAGGCGATCCAGTTTGGTCATTACAACAAAACTATATTGGGGAGGAAAGTAAGTACAGTATGTCCTTTCTACTGCATCTTATAACAAATAAATAGAATTGAATAAAAGTCTGTCATGCAACCCTGCACATATTCGACATTCTGTGCACGGGTTCATTTCTGTCTTACATCTAAAGACTACAATCTTTTGTGAGGAACTAATCAATAAATCAAGTATACTACGACAGTAGAACATCAAATAGCCTTGGTCATACAGAGTGCTATTCTTTGCTGACAGTCGCTTCAGCTCTGTGAGTAACAGGGAAAGAAAATACTTAATTTTGTATGCGCAGACACACATACACACACACGCACACACAAACGCAGCCAAGCTGCAACTAATGATAAGATGGAAGTATCCCATCATTTCTCAGAGGATTGTGCAGCTCTCCATCCTTCTGTCTTGCCTTACACAAGTAAAGGCAGTCTGGATGGAACAAGTAGACTGACAGGCAGACTTAGTCTCATTCAATGCCTTACATGGTACAACAACGTTATATTAAAATAAATGATTTGACACCTGAAGTCTGAGTCTCAGAAATTGTATGAATTGGGCAGTTTTTAATATTTAATTTAGTTATTAAGTCATTCTCACACGTACTTCTATAACTGATGGACTATTGATTATACAGTAGAAGGTGACAGAAGGGCAAGTTGTTAACAACCATTATTGGGTGCCACACACACACACACACACACACATGCACACACACACACAAACACACACACAAATCACAAATCATGAGGACACCAATAGTTTAATGGCTAATGTTTTCCTCAACAGAGCAGAGACAGAAAGAGGACTTTCCAGGAAACACATTATTGAAGGTAAGTAATGCATGCACACACTCACACAAGCACACACACACACACACACACACACACACACACACACACACACGCAACCACACACCCACCACACATTTCTGTGTGTTCTTTGGCATATAGTATAAGTTCGGTTCATGGGGTATAAACGTAGAACTATATGGGAATAATGTAATAACATCAGTATAGTATTTGAATTTCAAAACTTATAGCACAAAACTACAAGTTATAACAGTTATGTCACACCCATCTCTCCCTCTCTCTCTCTGTGTCTCTCTTTCTCCCTCCCTCTCTCTCTCTCTGTCTCTCTTTCTCTCTCTCTCTCTCTCTCTCTCTCTCTCTCTCCCTCTCAGGATTAAAGGGGTCTCTAGAGAGGTTACAGATGGAGTATGTGGATGTTGTTTTTGCCAACCGTCCAGATAGCAACACCCCCATGGAGGGTGAGTTTACCTCTCAGCACTCATCTTGCTGACTATGTCAGCAATCATATTACTCGTAGGTCAGCTGTTTGCCTGCATGACCAACATTTGCTGATTGTAAAGTTTTATGTGACTGTAGTAAAATTCTTTAATTGGAAATGAATTACCACACAACACAGGTCATGGACCTAATAAAAAGAAAAGCCTCTTTGCGGCCATATGATTGTAGAGATTAAACATGTATGTTTTGTGTGTCTGTGTCTTTAAACCCTTCCGATAACCAGACAACCAAACCATCTTGGTATTTACAGTGTCTAAAGGACATCACAAAGTGAAAGAACAAAACACAAATTTCTTTCTGCAGGACATTGTAGCCTAAAAACCTATTCATTTTTCATGTAATGGTGGGCCAATAATTTGTTTCAGGACAAAGTCAGTACCTTAATTGTAGTCCCTTTGGACTGGATCAATGACATACTGTCGATATCTCTGAAATGAATATAATTAGATATGAATAATGATGACGTGTTGAATGAACTCTGGTTGTTAAGGCTCACATTTAGTCAGGAATATTTTCATTTTTTAATTTTATTTTAAGTTTCTGGAAAAATGTTAACAGCTAGAATGAATAAACTGCAACATTGCCATTTAAATACCCCATTAAATCTATCAACTTCTTTATTGTCAACCCTCCTCTCATTTTATGGGATGTTTGTGTCCTATACAATACGTAATGTAATGGCTTATGTAAAGTGTCATTTAGAATCGGGTCTGTGCTGTGTCCTTTCCCTGTCCTGTCCTTTTACTGACTTGCAAAGTCAGTAAGGTACTTTCTGAATGCAACTTTTATACATTTGTGTAAATTGTATGTGATGAACAAATGTATGTACTGGATTTGCAAAGAAATCCTGCAGATAAGTTGTCAACTGTTTCATTGTATTTAATAACTTTTAATCACCATATATATACAAACTAAACAAGACAGGAAATGCACAGAGAGAAGAGGAGAGAGAGAAGAACAGTTTACTTGTCCAGAATGTTATTTCTCTCGACAGCATGGTATTTGCTAAAACACAGTTATTAGGGATGATAATTGTAAGGTACCAGGTTGCTCTGTAAGAAAGAGCTGTCTTATTGTCTGGCTTTGTTTTGGTTACGAACAAAGAAAGAAAGTATAATTATCAACGTGTCAATATATGACAATAGGAATGTTCCACTTCCTTATATTCGCATTCGTATTATTATCTATAGTCATCCTTTTGATATTCACATTCCATGGATTTAGTAAAAGTCAGTCAGGGCTGCCTTAAGTACAGCAAGATTCATCCTCCGCTGGGAACATTAAAGCACCGGGCAGTGATGAATAACCATGATGACAGTGGTAATGTGAGTTTATGTTGGGCCTGAGTGCTGTTGGCTCACATATCCGCTGTGTCGGAGCTAATTGCTTCATTTAAAATGCAGGGCTTGTGATCAGAAGGCTTTACTGTGTGAGCTTGTTAGTGTGTCCTTAAAGTGGATGGGGACTGCTGATGAGCTGTCAGCAGGTATGGGAGACCTGAGGAGACGGGTGGCCATTAAATCCCAGTGCTAATCAGCACCGTGAAATGAAGTGATGATGCTCCTGGAATAATGGGAAGTGGGGCCAACTGTGTGTGTGTGTGTGTGTGTGTGTGTGTGTGTGTGTGTGTGTGTGTGTGAGAGAGAGAGAGAGAGTTTATTTATATGTTCCCCATTTTATTTACAGTAAATGAAACTGTATTAGGATTAATAGTTTGGATTAATCACAGAAGTGAATTTCACATTTCAATTAAATACTTGAATATTCCTCTTGAGCAAACACATTTATATTATTTTATCTTCAGCTGTCTTATATCTTTTTTATAGTCTGTTTATAACTCTATATGTTTTTTTATTATTATTATTATTTTATTGTATTCTATTTCAGCTATTTGTCTGTTATTTTTCTGTGTTCCATGGGCCAGTCAGGTCAGGCAATGCACAATCAAATTATTTTTAAAGCTCTGGTTTTCATGGCTGGTGTTAACTTTAAATCTTAATGTAGTTTTGTACTCATCTACAGTTTTCCATGGATGGAGTTTTCCATCCATGTGGACAGTTTGTATGATATGTGAGATGAGTGCCCTCTAGTGGTACATTCTTTCAGTGGTTTTCTTTCCATAAAATAATGGCATATTTCTTTGTTAGCAACATTCTTATTATTATCATTGGCAGCTAGTGGTGAAAGTTCAGCCCAGTTAATACTCATCATGTAATACCTCAGCATGTTGCCTATGTTACAAGATGACAACAAGATGTAATAGCTGTGTAGAGAGAGGTACAATGACCATTGATTGGAAGCAGAGATTTCTGTCTTTTCGGACAGCCTGAACTTGTACTACTTACTTGCATTAGCCGGATTCATTATACTGTATATGATTCATATGTCACTTACCTTGACTTCATTGACACTATTTCCACTTCCAATTTCATTGGCTGCAGTTCAACTGCCCTGGGCCTCTGTAAGCACACATTTTCATTCATTTGCTTAAAGTGAAAAGATTTATGCTAGACCATTTCAAGGCATAGGCTAATATTGAACAGTATTAAGATGGTTGTCTTTAAAGGTACGTTTTCCTCTTTTTAGCCACACGAGAGAGAGGACTTAGCCCTGCTAGCCAGCAACCTTTTCACCAGTCCCACTAGTCAATACCATTATCAAAACATGCTTGGCTTGTGCCAACCAATATAAGATTGAGATTTATGCATTTTTCATTCAAAAGGCTTTCTGTTACTGGGACATATTGGTTTTCCTATTAGAAACCATTCTATAAATGTACAAACTATTTATACATTAGCACAAACGTACAGTACAAACTATACTAAAATATGACCATCACATTATGCAATATTTAAAAACAAATAAACATAAATTAAGAAAAAGTATTTTTGTGGGTCCAATTAAATATTCTCTGTACTGTGTGTTAACTGACAAATGTTATAGCCCCCATATTCTTCACATTTGTATTTGATTGAGGTGGTATGTATAGATTACACAGCCATACATACTGTAGTAAAAATTGTACATACAGTTCATTCTGGAGGGACAAAACCAAGTTGTTAGTGGGCTCATGAACTGTACATGTGTCCCTGCAGAGATAGTCCGGGCCATGACCTATGTGATCAACCAGGGGATGGCTATGTACTGGGGGACCTCCAGATGGACAGCGATGGAGATCATGGTAAGTGAAGAGAAATGAATTAATTGTATGGCAAGTAGCTGATTTGTCAGCTCTGGATCAGAGCAGTAAGAAATACATTTGTGATATTTGGACATTTGAAGAGCACAATGTTTACATCACATGAATGGCAACTCGAATTGTGATGTTTTACATACTTAACACATGAATACATGCATAGATTAACACATATTAGTGAGGCAAGCTTCTAACCTGCATGTAGTAGCCTTAAAGCAACCTTCATTAAGTTGCTAGAAATACATAACTAGGACATTTACATTTATATTCCCTTATTCCTGTGGCTGCTGCAGGTCACAACACCCAAAAAGGCAAATTCAAAGCAAAGCTTTATCCTCTAGTATTTGATCTTTCTGTCTCTCTATCCTCTCTTATTTTTTCTTCTTCTTTCAATTGGTATTATCTGCAACACAAGGGCCTACATCTGTGTTGCTATGATAAATGTGATTAAAGAAGGAAGCAAAACAAGAAACAAAGAAATATAAATGATCATGTTTCACTGACTCACTTCCTCTAAGCCCTCTCTCTCCCCCTTGTCCACCCCCATTCTCTTAACTGCTGGATTCCTGTGTGTGATTGTGAAGGGGGCTGTTATCTCTGAAGAACCACAGCCGTTGAATCATGTCATTTAGATAACATCAGTGATGTATGCTGGTAAACACAGCTTCCTGCTGTACGTGACAGAGGAGCCGTATACACACATGCATGCATGCAGCCACACTCACACACTTACCAACCCACTTACCCACCCACCCGTGCACACATAAACTCAACAAGCACTGTGTGGAAGGATACATGTTCATTTGTAACTTGAATAATAGCAATGGCATTAACGCTATGTTACCCCAAATATCTTCTCCCTGCTGTACATTCAGTCTGACGCGTTCTGCTGTAGGAGGCTTGTGATGTGTGTATGTGCATGTGTGCGCACACACCAGTGTGTGCTTGCTTGTGTGTACAGTAGGTCATATGGAAATAAACAGTAGGTCATATGGAAATCAACAGTGGGTCATATGGAAATCAACAGTAGGTCATATGGAAATCAACAGTGGGTCATATGGAAATCAACAGTAGGTCATATGGAAATCAACAGTAGGTCATATGGAAATCAAGGTAAACAGGTGTTTGTGGACATTTAAACACAAAGGCTTTGTAGTGTAGCATGTGAGCAGGCATCACCTTCTCCGTTCTAGTTTTCCTTTTGCAAATATGTTGCACTGTTTACTATTTACTTACTATATCTCTGTCTCTGAGTGACCTGGCAGAAAACACAGTTAAGACGTGTGTTAATTATAAAATGTATGAAATGTGCAGAATACAGTGGAATAATATGCAAATACAACAACAACAAAATGATATACAAATAAAATAATGTAATAAACTAAATCTGAAAATAACGAACAATTATTTTCCTTTCACATATATCATGTATATTACTGTTTGCACCGGTACATTATGCAATACAATTTCCTATTGGCGGCGTCAAGTGGCCCTATATTATCTCTGCCTGTCCACATGTAGGAAGCTTATTCTGTGGCCCGGCAGTTCAACCTCATCCCTCCAGTGTGTGAGCAAGCAGAGTATCATCTCTTCCAGAGAGAGAAGGTGGAAGTGCAACTTCCCGAGCTATACCACAAGATAGGTGGGTATCACAGTAGCCGTGTTGCAGCCAGGAGTTGTGTAGCATGTAAAAAGGCCAGCAATCCACACCATTACAATTCATGATATGATTGTTAGGTTCTATGTTTTGTTTTTTAAGAGCGGGTTATTCTTAGTTACTGTAATAGCTACTGTGAAGAAATTGAAAGTTTTGATTCTAACATTATGACAGCATTTGTACTTTTCATGAAAATGCCACTACATAGTATTTATGTAGAGGCCAGTTTGTTTCACAAATGCCCTGTGTGTGTGGATAGCATCAAGGCACCAGCCATTGAATATTCTCTAGCTGTTATTTCTCACATTAAAGTAAAAATCAATGTCAGCAGGCTTGAAACAAAGTGAATTTCACATTAAATCAAGTTAAAAGTAGGTGAAGGTTTCAATGAATTCTAATAATTCTTTTAATATAGATTTCTCTCTGACTGGCTGATATAACTCACCAAGCAAAGTAACTTAACCCTTGTGATGTCCTCTGGGTCAAAATGACCCAAATCACTAGCTTTTTGTGGCAGATAGAAGGCGCTAAACCTAATTCTGCAGCTTACACAGACATATGATGTGCACTGACTAAATCTGACTTAAGCAGATATTGTGACAGAGGAATTTGGCTAAATGACATTTCAACATTTGTCCAGTTAATTTCAATCTCTTCAGACAAGCTGAAAACCTTTATGCTAATGGTCTTTTAACTCTGTTGTCTTCTGTCTTTTTTTCTCTTTTTCCATTTGGTCCAAACTGATTTACACAACCTGTCGTGTCCATGGTGACAGGAGTGGGGGCAATGACGTGGTCCCCTCTGGCATGCGGAATCATTACTGGAAAGTACGAAAATGGGATTCCAGAATCTTCCAGGGCCTCCTTGAAGGTAAGAAATATAAGTCGGGTTTGAGTTAGTAAACCACCTCTCTTGCATACGTTCCTTGACATCACCCTTCTTCCCTCCTCCCATCCAGTCATACCAGTGGCTGAAGGACAAGATAGTGAGTGAGGATGGGAGGAAGCAGCAGGCCAAGTTGAAGGAGCTGGGCCACATTGCTGAGAAGCTGGGCTGCACCCTGCCTCAGCTGGCAGTGGGTAAGGAATACAGTACTAACTACCTACCTATTCTCTCCTATGGTGCTCGATGTCACTTTGATAAACATTTGATAAGCAAAAGAGGTGGAACTTTGTTTCTATTGGGGTGGTGGGGAGGGGGGGGACATAGATCTGGGGGATTTTGAGAACAGCTCGTTTTTACCACCCATGTACTACACAGCTGATACTGTTTAGTACATGATATAGGTTAATAGGATTAGGGAGACCAAAGTGCATGGATGCAAAATGTGTCAATATTTGTACAAGTAACGTAAAGCTCTCCCCTTTCACACCAGCACAATGTGCCCTCAACTCCAAATTGGATTTCCACTTGAGTGTAATTCGACCCTCATCCACTGCAGTTCAGTTCAACATAAGCCAAACAGACATGTCTTCTCTCTCCAGCATGGTGTCTAAGGAATGAAGGTGTCAGCTCTGTTCTACTGGGAACCTCCAACCCTGAACAGCTCACTGAGAACCTAGGGGCCATACAGGTGGAGACACACACACACACACCCACACATCTGGTAATGTGTCCGGTCTATTCTAGTCTTATCTCCAGCTCCATCTTTGCTCTGCCCCTCCCTACTTGCCAGGTGCTTCCCAAGATGACGTCTCATGTTGTGTCAGATATCGATCACATACTGGCCAACCGGCCGTACAGTAAGAAGGACTACCGCTCCTAGGCTGGCCTGGTGCATCAACAGAGCGCACGTACTGGCCTGAGGTCAGCTGTGCCTACCGTAGAAATACCACGGACCCACCGTCCAATGTTGCGTGTCCATGGTCCCATTCCAGCCTGGCCCAAACCAGCCTTGCTAAACCCAGCATAGCCTTACCCTAATCTACTTGAGACCTACCCTGCTCAGCTCTGCTCTACCTGGTTCTGCTCCCCCGACCAGCACCGCCTATAAAAGGATACCATTGTATTAAAAAGTACCGCTTGTGATCACTTAACCCAGTGTTTCCCAACCCTGGTCCTGGGAACCCCCGATATGTTTTATATGTCTCCCTGCTCCAACACACCTGATTCAAATGAATGGGTCCTTATCAGGCTTCTGTGGAGATTGATAAGGACACATTCATTTGAATCAGATGTGCTGGAACAGGGAGACATCTTAAACATCCAGGGCATTGGGTCCCCGGAAACAGGATTAGGAAACACTGACTTAACCTTAACACTCTTCTCAGCTCATTGCTTGTTAGTACAGCCCTCACCAATGACGCACAGCCAAGCCAAGCCCAGCAGGCTAGGTTTAGACCATTAATAAGACCTAATTTACAGCAGACACTTCCATCCCTTAATAGTCCATCAGTCTATGGGCCACATTTATAAAAATGTACTTTTGAGATTAACTTTATCTTATAATGTGTGTAAGAGAAAACATCTGAATAAGCATATCTTAAAGCTGAATAAGCATTTCTTAGTTTAAAGTTACTGTAAGTAAGATTTCAGAGTTGCAATCAGAGTAATCTAAAAAAAAGAACAAAAGTGAATACAAGTTTGAAAATAAACAACGTAAATACCTACCTCCTCCTGCTCCTCCTCAAGCTTGTTGGCCTGACACTGCCAAGTGCCAAGACGAAGCTGTTGCTGTGCCCGCATGAATGACAAGCAAGATAGATTCGCTGGACCAATCAGGGGAAATTGGTCAGAATTCTTTTGGGCACAGTCAACAATCTAAATTGACTTTACAGAGGCAGGGGCTATCAACCAGAGCAGATATTATCACATTTCACTCACTGATAGCTCATGTGTTATTTCTATCACATTACACATTATACAAAAGTATAGCACCTTTATTTATTCAAACCTTGAATGAACCAATGCAGAGTAACAGAATATTACAAAGTATAATAAAGGTTTCTAGACATTCAATCTAAATGGTGATTTTATCCATCCATTTTACCCCCATCCCTTGTATTGCGTGAAGGTCCCTCCTATGGAAGCAAAAACACTTTTTGCCTCCCAACATAACAATGTTATGGGAACAGTGAAAAAAGTGACATATAGGTTAAAATACTGAATAGGCATATTCATAAATTGTGCAACAATTAAACACATGACAAGCATTCTGTTTTACACTTTTACAATATAACATACTGTATAGGTTCACCAAAGGAAATAGGGAAAGAGCAGTTTTAATCTTTTTGCATCTTTATATATCTTAAGAACTACATTGCCTTTTTTGAGCATGCGTGAATATGCTTTGGTGCCATGAATTCAAAACACTATAAATTACAACCAATAATGAATAACCAGTGCTTGTACTCAGTGCTCCCTCAATGTTACAGAGCAGTGTACAGCATACAAAATAGGTAGGCTTCATAGTAAATCGATATTTATACTCTCTCAGAGGAAGGATTTACAGATTATTCAATAACAATTAGATTTATATTTACATACATGGTATATGTACAAAATGTCACTAGTATTGATTTATGGATGGATGGATTTGTTTTTATAAATGAGGCCCCATGGCAACATAAATTAACACTTTTCTGCTTCTATAATTTTCTATTAATCTTCCCCTCCCAATGTACCCAGTTAAATAATTTATATAGAGCAGTATTACTTCATGATCAGCTGGGAATTATGAGCATAATATCGAATAGCTGCATGCGTCTCCCTTCTATGGTGTGCCTCCGTTTTTTTTTCTTTGTTAAGCAGTGTATAATATAATATAATAAGGATTTTTATATACAACAATCGTTTAACAGTGCTTTATAGTGCAGCACTATACAGCCAATTTACTGTCTGTTACCCGGAGGAGCTCAGTGGCATTGGCGAATGCGAAGCATGTTGCCCCCTGTGGTTCTATTGAAGAATTGCAGCCTTGCTTAGATTTAGAAACGAAAGGACTGTTTATCTTGCAATTTGCACCCATTTTGCCTGTGAATTGAAATTGCATTATCACCTTCCGAAAGGAACTTGGAATAGCATACAGTATGAAAAATAAGCAATTACCATCTTCAAAATGGTAAATATTGCATTGATAATTGTAGATTAATGAATGACATTTATTTTGAAATGTACGTATATATGGTTTATTTAGGTAGTAGGGTGTACATAAGCAAACCTTGTAACATAAGTAAAGGTGGTTTCAGGCATATTTTCTTGCAAACAAAAACAATGCAATTGTAAATATCTGACATTGGTGTCAATTGTATCCATGACAGTGTTTTAGTCCCCCCTTTCATTCTTACTCTTCTATAGGTGTGATTTAGATTTGCTCCTCTTGCAGTACTACCTAATTTTATGAAAATGTGTATAAATGACATTAAAAGGCAGTTAGCTCACACATTCTCTGCTGTGTAACACCCTGGCCTCTATAGAGAATCAATTGTTGTGAGGTAAACTAATCTTCTCATGGTCCATTAACTGCCTGTTCTGTGTGTGAGCTGAAAAAAAAATCTGGTGTTGATACATAGCCCTGGGTCTGTAAATGAACACAAAAGCAGTGGTACCACCACACAGCACTATCTCAGCCTTGGCAATACACAATGTGGCATGCAGAGCTTCTGAGGGGGCACCTTATGGTATTGAAAAGAGAGGTGTTTTTGTTTTGATGAGTTCAAACATCAACAATATTTCCTCATCATCACTTACCCACCTTTAACCCTCAGGCTTATTGTGTTCCAATATAGTGTTGTTATTATATTTATTTGTGCCCCCCTTCCCCCCATGTGGAGATGAAGCCATCACCGAGATAGATGTTGACTAGATTTTTATTCAGTATCAGTCACGTTTGTTTGTTGCAGTGCAGTACAAATATCATCCATCTATTAATGAATAACAATTAGCCAGCAACACCATAGCCAATGTTTGTTGGCCCAGTTCTTCATGAACACGTTAATTACATATATAATCATTGTAAATTAAGAACAAAAATAAGGAATCAGCTGTGAGTAGTAGGATTAATTGTGTGATAACACAACGAATTTAGTTTCTTTTTAAAGAATATATAATTTATATTAGGAGTTGCATTTGTATTCTTTGTATCGAAGTCAACAAGTTCGAGTCAATATTATTAGAAAATTGCCTGCCAATATGTCATGACCAATCTACAGAGTGCCTTGACTTGAGTCTTTGAACACCAAAAATGTACAAGACAAGGCAAATGCAGACACACACAGTTCCCACTGAACACAAGTGCAGTGGGAAACAATGTTTGTACCACTGTAGTGTGTGTACTACCCTATTGTGCAGGGCAATGGCTCAGTTCCATCTTGGCATTTACAGTTTTCTTTAGCACATCCAACATAGCCTATATTTTATCGAAACTCAACTGGGGGTATGCCTGTACAAATGTATTTTTTAAGTTTAATTATTTAAAAAATAAAAAGTAAAAAATAAAAAAATAAAGGTTTTATGGCTGCCAATATGCTTCCCTTCCAGGCAGCTGTGAAAATATCAATACCATTTAAGGGAACTCTCTATTATGGTTAAGGAAACCTAATGTAGTTAACTGTATTAATGGAGGCAGGTACTTCATTCTCTTTTCTAACCATCAATTTTTTGACAAGCTACAGAACATATGAGAACGTTCCTCCAAAATAATTTACAGCTATGGATCACATTGAAATAAATATGATTTTCCCATTCAGAATACATCTCGTTACAGCCTGGTTAGAACTTGTGAACTTAAGAGTTTGTAAGGTCCGCTACTATGATTTGCACAGCTTTACATATCTGTCTAGGGACTTTCAGTGGAAAAATGTGTTCAGCAATTAATCGCATGTGTTTGATAAATCATCCCTACATGGGTCTGATTGGTTGAAGGTGGTCCATTCGCCTGCTTTTAGTGACACCTATTGGTACCCTCTGGTTAACAAACTATTTATATTTAAGAGTTCACAGACTGAAATGTAAAGCATAAGAAATCATAGAGCTGTAGCTCACATAATCAAGATGTTATAATCAGGCTATGAATCTAGCTGAGAACTTTTCATTCCATGTCCGGTTGTAGATCTTCATAATTTCTTTTTCAAATACTAATGCAGGAATCATCAATGTATCTGCAATTACAATGTAACTTTTATTCTGAGTAGTGACTTATCTGTAAATATATTAGCGGGTGAATAAATTCATAAAATCAAGTTTGTGTGTTTTGTGTTAATGTTAACGTGTTTAAAAATGGTAAACTCTTATGCACATTAATACAGTTAAAGTGAACATCAAGTTATCTTTAAATTCAGTCATTTCTTGTAAGAATCTTTCACATCTATTCCAGGAACCTGACACATTCGCGCACACACAAGGTTCCAACCTGGCCATGTTTATTGGTACAAAAACAGAGACCTGGAGGCACAAACCCTCCAGACAATTGAATTTCATGAAGCTGAAATGTAAAATCCAATCCCTCTCATCCGTCATTTTAATGGAAAAAAACAAACAAAATACTGCTTAACCCTGGCCCTGTATCAATCCATCCCACCCCTTTTACCCCAATCATATCTCCTTTTATCTGGTCCTTTACTTGGAGCCAGTGGACAGCAGAGCGATGAGCCCTGATGAGGCACTGATAGACAGGATGTAGTTGCTGAAGATAATAAGTTAAGGCAAAAACGTGTGCACACACACACAATACCAGGAGTACACTAGAAAAGATTATGAGTGGAAGATTAAAATCATATTGTATGTAATTTTAACACCAGTTAAGTGCACAGTCACAAAATGGGATTAAAAGGTCTTAAGTGAATCCATCACCTGTACACATGATTATTGGACCGGAATGAATATCCCTCATGAAATGTATTAGTCTTATTATTAGGGGTGTAACTATACATAGATTTCACCATTGTAAATTATTTTCAATTATTGTGAATGACAATATTATACACAGAATATAATATAGGAAAATCTCTCACTGGCTCATACAATCACATTTCTTTCCAAACTATTGGGACACTACTGAACAGTGGGTCATTATCAAACTCAAAGCTCATCACTGAAGACAGTGATGAGCTCTTCCATTGTTATTTCTGTCTCCTCCACTATTCTTAGCTGCCGTAGACTACACCCAGTGCCAAATATACAAAGAGCCATAGGTCAGCTACATATTCGAGAATGTAGGGGCATCTTCCAGAACTAAACCATTTGAAAGAAGATTCTTTCTTCCAACAAGCTCTATAGGGTGCTGCTGATGGTGGGTAAATGTTAAAAGGACTAAAGGATACACAGTGGGGTTGAAGTTCCTGAGCAGGAAGAAGGAGGCGATGATGACAAGGACCAGGAACAAAGTGTTGTTGTAGAAGATGGAGAAGGTGGTCGCCTCATAGTCTGCCACCTCGTTCTTCTTCCACAGGATTCTGGACCAGGGACCAATCGGAAAAAACCATGGGAACCCATTACAAGCACATTATTAGTGCAGGCTAACCCACATAGAATGTTTCCATGTAATGGAACATGGCAATCTGATTTCAAACTCTAATATTATGAATGTAGAAGCCATGGAACATCTAGGGGTGAGGGGTGATGTGGCCTTTTTACCACATCTTATGAAATGGTGACACCATAATGCCCTGGTACCATAACTGTATCTCTCACCTCTCATCCTTTTCCTTGCGGGACATCTTGCGGTTGTCTGCCTCTGATAGCTTCCTGGTTACCTCTTTGGAAACGGCATCCTCCCGTTTTTGGGCAACTCTGGATCACAGAAAGTGGGCAATTGTATTCAGTCTGCTGTAAAATAGGTGTTTATTACTAGGCATTGCCAGGCTACAATAGAGAACAATAACTTTTTCAATAATACTTTAATAAGACCGCAAAAAAGACTTTGGGTACACATTGATATCTGATTTGTTGAATTCAAAATGGAACAAGTCTATAGTATGTGTATTTATTAGTGTATGTGATTTCTTCTTGCTACATACTTGTGTTTGAGGACAAACTTGACATTCTTGTAAGCAAAGGCCACCAGGTAGGTGCTGACCAGAGTCATCACAGCATATAGAACTGCAGACTGGACCAGGTCCATATGCCAAATCCTCCAAAACAGCCCTGTAATAACATTCATACACAAGCACAACTTTGCTAAATGAACTGAGCTATAATAGTTCACTAACTGACTACCTACTTTTTAATAACAACATTCATAATATTTATTATTATTAGTCACAGGGTATTTCGACATATCTCTTAACCAAGTACAGTACAGTAGTGAATTTTGCCTGGTTAATTAGCAGCATGCGAAGCATGGTCAAGATAATATATAATCTATATCCATTTTAATAGCAAATGGTGGTACTAAAATTAATTAATATTTGCCATAAACATATATGATATCACCATCACTTTCCCATGAGTCAATAAATCAATGTTAGCTGCAAATTAGCCAGCCAATGTACTGTCTAGTTAGTGTAGGTAGCCTATGGCTTCCCCGTAGCACGAATCAAACAACTCACAGATGGGGATGGCTGAAACGATAAGGGCATTGCCGTAGAAGAGTGCGGTAGACTTGGCTGAGAGGTTTCTGCTGAAGTCCTGGAGGAGTAAGTCTTCTTCTGACTGCTGCTTGTTGCTGCCTTTAGGAGCCATGATTATTGTGTTGGTGGCCTCCTGCTCTACTTTGGAAAGAAGACTGACACGTAAGAAACGAAGGAGTCTTCAAAAGCTAACGACGCGTCAGCACACAGATACGGAAATAGGATTTAGATATGTAGTGTACTGCCATCTGGAGTATGGGAGGACGCACGTTTAAATACAGCGTTTCATGAACGCACGTTATGCCCACTAGATGTCAGGGTTTAACTAAAAAAGAACCCATGTTGCATTTGTGAAGATCAACCACATACAGTATTGTCTGTAGACTCAAAGTGAGTGTGATCAACAAATTACGGTTTTAGTCTTCACTTTAGCAGTTTACTTTAAGTGAGTAGAACACCAAAGCACTTTAGGCTCATGTCCTGACATATGAATGTCAGGACAAGTATTTATGGCTACTATATTGTCTGCATAGTGGGCCTACCTGGTGTGAAATATATAGGCTAAAATGCATAGTGCATGCATTTAAGGTACTGCAATTGTTTTATCCAGAAAGCGCAAATCAATGGTATTTGTGTGTAATCCATTTTGAGTGGATTATGGATGTGTCTGTGTTCATCCAAGGCCACCTGAGACATTTTAGGACAACTAAAAAAACAAAAAAACAAGCCAGACAGTCAACCTGCTGCTGCAAGAGCATTACTTAACCCCCGCTAGGCTTTCTCTGTCTCTATGGGAATGGGATCCAGTAAGGCAGGCAGGTTTGCATGAGGCTGCTGCTTAAATGGGGTTAGTGATTAAGGATTAAAAATGCATTTCGGGGATTCGGGGATGCGGAGGGTGGGGTAATTCCAGAAAGGCCTGCCAGCACAATGACATGCAAGGCTGATGATATCCCTATACCCTCTTTCCCTCTTCTAGTGTGTACGTGTGTGCATGTGTGTGCGTGTGTGTGTGTGTGCCATTTCACCACACCGCAACACAACTACTGGGAGAATAAAACTGACCAGCCAACGTGACAAACACGCACACACATGGTGTGTTCTAGCTCCCTTAGATCATACCCTTAGGACGGACTATGTAGGGCGGATCACCTATCACAACAATGAGTTATCTTCTCTCACAAGCAGCCTAATAGGTTCACTGGGTACAATCTGCACATGACCCCCTGAGAAGTGATTATATGCTTTTTGGTGGTTTTGAGATATCAAAATGTTGATCATTTAATAGTATTATCCCTTGTGATGTCCTTTGGGTCAAAGTGACCCAACTCACTAGCCCTTTGTGGCAGATGGAAGGCGCTAAACCTAATTCACACATGATGTGCACTGCTGGCACAACAAGGTGTGTGT
>JAODUG010034992.1:0-18168 GCA_027564795.1 Aphredoderus sayanus
CACACAAATCATACACAATCAGATGGCGCCGCCGTGTGGCCAAAGACGAGATTTCTGAGTACATTACGAGGGTTAAGCAAGCTTGATTTTATACAATAAGATTTCTCCTTCACAAGCAAACTATAGCAGTGTGCAGAATGTGATGTTTTGATGTTAAAATGTATTGATTCATAGAAAAAACTATTTAAATACTGACCTTTTAGAGGATAATATAAGCTATATGTTGTGCTTTTATTCCTGATAATTTCTTGTTGTGTTGTTGAAGTTGGTACACTGTTCATTCTGATTATCTGAATCAATTGAACAAAAAATAGTATTGACACACAAGGTGCCCTCTTTAGCTTGCTGAGGAAACAAGAAACATTAAGACAGCAACACAGCTGGACAGTCACAAGGCAAGAATATTGACACTTCAGACATTGGGATGCAAGTGTCGCAGAACAAGAATAGACAGAATCTATTTTAGTGAGCCACTCACATGAGCACTAGAATCTATATATCTACCCTCTTTCTGTCTTTCTCATCTATACAACCATTGACAACTGTCCACCAATAAAGGTAGGGATCATTTTTGTCTTAAATAATTGCCCAAAGAAAGATTAAAGACATCATGAGTCTTAAGGGCATCAGTCTGTTAAAGGTCAAAAACCAAATGTTTACATACCTGATACTGTAATTTATTAAGCCGTAATGTGCACTAGGACAGATATAGCATTGTTCATGTTTCAAATATTGGAAACAGCATTATGTACCTATGTACCTCAGGACAATTGAAAGAGAAAGGTTTTTGAGTTCTGAAAGCAGCTGGCAGCATTTGAACTGTATAGCATTTCAAGGTGATGTTATAAATAACATAAGATATTGTGTAATTAAACTTCACATAAGATAGCACTGTTCTGACTTTGTGGCACCATTTAAAATGAAATACTGTTTTGCATGTCATTTTATTTTTAAACCTAAAACCTAATCTGTTTATTACACCTACAGTACAAGACATAGTCCTGTATGTCATTTACCTTAAATCATTTTATTTTGTGTCCTCTGATATGGTTTTACTGTATGTACATAACAATGTAACCTATTGTATAGCCTAGTTCACAATATAAACTTTTAAATATACAGTATACATTAAAGTTTTTCATTAAGATATGTCTACAGTAAACAGAAAATTTACCAAAATATTTTTCTTTTTAAATTATCTTTAGAATTGAAAGAAGATACACATTATCTGCAACCATGTCTGAAGCGTAAGTTGGTGTTTTAATTTTTTTTAACAAATTAAAAACATTTCTAAACAAACCACAGATGTAAACATTACACATTTCTCTCTTCTGACATCCTCCTTCCTAAATGGACAGGTCTTCGGTAAGCATTCTTCTTTCAAAGTTACAATAGATTATCCTATTAAAACCATTCTGATTTTGGAAGCTTTACAAACAAAGTTCGTTCTGCATATCATTCTGTAAAATCCATATATGTCAGGGGCAGTGCCAAAACATTAGGATTTGATAAGATCACCTTCAAATAATCATAGTACATTGTGACAATCTTAATGATGCTGTAGGATTTGACAGTAAGTGCGAGAGTCTACCATTGCAAAGTGCATTGACAAACCTGTTGTAGCCTGTAAGAGCATTCTTGTGATTGACAGGCAAAATATATTCTTGGACCAATCAGCTAAAATAGTGCCCGATCATGGAAATTTTCAGGCACTGTGAAAAATCTAAATCAATTTATATACCGTATGTATGGGTTATCAAACTGAGCACATTTTATCACAGAGCATTTGACTTGCTGATAGCTGATAGATGGTATTTCTAACAATATGTATAGTTCTAAAATCCTACCTACTGCTCCTTTAAGGGTAACTGCACCACAGTAACTGAACACTGATTGGACACTGACACAAGTGGAATCCAATTTGGAGTTAAGCCAAAACATTCCTAGAGATGAAGCTTGGAAAATCAGCATTGTTTTAGCAGGCTATAACATAATCAAGGAGTCTTCATTTAAAGCCTAAAAAATCAATAAAATATGCTATGTTCTTTGTTAACAGAAGCCAAAGCCAAAAATATCTGCATCTCGCAGATTGTATTTGAAGGTATGTTGTATGTAAAGTGTCTGTGTTAATTAACTTAATAATAAACACATACAATGTATTTCAAATAGTAGGTTGAGGTGTGACTTTATAAAATGTTTTGAAGATCACTTTACTTAAGAGGGCCACAGCTATGCTAGAGACCGATAAGGAAGAGAGAAAGACAGAACGAGCGAGAATACTGGCTGAGAGAGTTCCACCACCCAATTTGTCAGGCATGTCTTTGCAGGATCTACAGGTAAATGTGCACCTAATGGCATCCCAGCCATACTGTCTATTCCTTTTGAATATATGACAACGGTCTGAACGTAATACGGGCTATTTCCCCAGAACCTCTGCAAAGAGATACACCAGAAAATTGATGTTGTTGATGAGGAGCGCTATGATATTGCTGCAAAGGTGTCCAAAAATGACAGAGAGGTAATTAAGATTTCTATAGCTTGCATTCTCCATGCTCTTATCTCTTAGATCATGGTGGGTCGGGAGTCGGGACCCCCCAAGTGGTCACAATTTTTTAAATTTAATTATAGTATTATCTGTTTCTTGTTATTTCCCATTTTGTTTAAATGTTTTTTAAATGTGCATGAATTTTTCAGTGGTCATTTTATGTTATGCTAGTCCGTTTTGGAGTTCACAGGTCATAATTTGAAATTCTGCCTCCATCAGACATTGTTTTTTTGTTTTGAATAGATACAGGACCTGTCTCAGAAGGTCTTTGAGCTGAAGGGCAAGATGAAGAGACCAAACCTGAAAAGGGTGAGGGTGTCTGCTGATGCCATGCTTGGTGCTCTGTTGGGCTCCAGGGTCAAAGAGTCTGTCGACTTCAAGGCCAACCTCAAGACTGTGAAGAAAGAAGAGGAAAAGGTCAATATTATTTAAATTCCTCACAGTACATCATTAACACACACATTATCTTAATTTATTATTTTGATTGTTTTTTATTGCATTAATATACCTTTATAGAGAATGTTTGTAACATTTGACAGGATAAATAAAAAAAAATGAGTGGTAGTTGTACTCAATTGCAGCTTTAGTACCTTTGATCAGTTTATCATTATGTTGATGCAGTGTCTTAAATAACCACATTATACAAATCATAATTTATTACTTTTGTTCCCCCACAGAAGGAGGAGGTGACTGACTGGCGTAAAAATGTTGATGCAATGTCTGGCATGGAGGGCAGAAAGAAGCTGTTTAATTCTGCATAACTTTTTAGTAAATATATTTGTGCAAATATGTCTGCACACAATGCAACAGAATTATATGATTCATATCAAATGATATCAGTTCAATGTGTTTAGTTGATGATGCCAGTAAACTCAAAGACCAGTTGTACAAGGTTCTTGGTGTGTCTCATATTTCCGGTTTAGACAACAACTGCAGATATGTCAAGCTTGTGGAGGGCCTATTTAATACTGTATCTCGTGTAAAACATAGCTGTATTGTATTCAAGCAATATTTCACTTTGATATATTAGAAGATGTATCCTATGTTTCAATATCATCATGATACATATTGCTATGTTTAATGTATCATTCGCAGAAGAGCCAATTTTAACTGCTTCTCTCAAGGCAAGCATGCTGGGAAACATATTTTGTACCAGTCAAACATTCTGTCTCTGATAAATTACAATAAAATTGATTTCGAAAGAATGTGTTGGAAACAAAAAGCTAACAAAGCATTGTATATTGAGGAACAACTTTTGTGTGTTATACAAAACATGCACGATCCCCATTCATGCCTTTAAATACACTACTGCTAACTGTACTATGAGGAATGTGTGTTCCTATGTGTGGACCCTCTCCCTAAAATACAATCGTAACATTAACAATATATACATTCATCAAAAAACAAACAAAATACTGTTTACTGTACAGACTGTAATGTTAGGCTAGCACGACACGACGTCTGCATTACTGCAGGCTACGCCTCCGGTACACATCTTTGGCATGAGGCGTTTACCAATCCATATATGAGCATAAGACCTAACAACTGTACCGCCCATTTCTGAAATGTCTACCTTTGTTTGGACAAAGCAAATGTCAATCCACAACGTTAGCGACGTTAACGCTTTTGGTTCATTAAATACTTTAGCTGTCAACAGTTACGTCTGATATAAAGCCGAACTAAAGAGTCTTTCTGGGTAGGTAATATTTCAAATCGTTCAGCGTTTGTTATTATATGTCTGAAACAACACGTCTTATGTGCATATATCGCTGTACTGTAGAATATGGCATGAGCAGCGTATTTACTTTACCTACCGGTATTTTCAATTAATATAAGCTTGCTAGCAAGCTAAATTCTTTTTAGCATCATTAATAAAAGGCGCAGTACTGTACCCAAATAAGGATATAATTTGATGTCAAAGCTCAAAATGCTTTTTAATGCAGACGAGTGCAAATCTACACTACTATACAATACTGTAGCCTTGTATTGAATACGTTTTAAGAAACATTATGTTTGGCGCTAATACAATGCCAAAATATACCATTCCATATTTGATTGTTGATGTGCAGTTATTTTAACATTGTACAGCATTTAATGCTTATCATACTACTCTCAAGGGATCTGTGTAGACTCCTGTTGTTCATACGGATGTCCAAATACAAACTATTTCTGCTAAGGCATGGGGAAGGAGCTTGGAACAAGGAGAACCGCTTTTGCAGCTGGGTAGACCAGAAACTAAGTGAAGATGGGGTGAAGGAGGCACAGGAGTGTGGAAGACTCCTGAAGGAGCAGGGCTACAAGTTTGACATAGTATTTACCTCAATACTCAGCCGCTCTATTCAGACAGCATGGCTGGTCCTTGAAGCTATGAGCCAGGAGTGGGTGCCTGTTGTGAAGTCCTGGAGACTGAATGAGCGCCACTATGGTGCTCTGATTGGCCTCAACCGGGCAGAGATGGCCCTCAACCATGGCGAGGCGCAGGTGAAGCAGTGGAGGCGGAGCTATGACATCACACCGCCCCCTATTGACGAATCCCACCCTTACTTCTTGGAAATCTACAATGACCGCAGGTATACCACATGTGATGTGCCAAAGGAGAACCTGCCAAGGGCGGAGAGTCTAAAAGAGGTGCTTGAAAGGATCCTACCATACTGGGATAGCACTGTGGTGCCAGAGATAAGGAGTGGTAGGACCGTGCTTATCTCTGCCCATGGCAACAGCTGCCGTGCCCTGCTGAAGCACCTGGAAGGTATGCCACCAGCCCAATTATATTCAATGTGTGTGGGGTTGTTCTGTTAGCCCTGGTCAGCATTGTGTGTCTGAATTTACACACACAATGCCGGTATATTCTAAAACAACGGTTTCTACTTGTCAGTTCTATTTGTTGGGAAGGCAGTGTTTCGCTTCCACAAATGGAAGCTTGAACTTGTGCAATAAGGCCAATGAGTTTATGTTACGGGCTGTGGCTATGAAATCTTCATTGACCTTTCAGCAACACTTTTGGCAGTATACCAGCATCACTGGCCACTGTAACCTAGCATATATCCTGTTACAGTACATACGGTATATGTAATATTGTTAATATAGGACCTACTGTATACAGGATGGAATTTTATTGACACTGTTATTAATGTATTAATAGGTTTATGGGCTATTTATAGAAAATAGGTAGGCCTACCACTTAATAACATAAAATAGGGTATGCTAGGAGAAAACAAATTTATTTACAAAATGATTTCCTCAAAAAGTCATGATGATAGTTATTACGCTAAATCAAAATGTTTTCAACAGGTGTTTCAGATGAGGACATCGCCAAAGTAACTCTTCCCACAGGGATACCTGTTTTGCTTGAGCTGGATGAAGCTCTTCAGCCTGTTAAGCCCCGGCAGCTTCTAGGAGACCAGGCAAAGATTCAGGCAGCCATTAAGAAAGTAGAAGACCAGGGTAAGGCGAAAGCCTCCACCTAAATAGCCTTCAGTCACCTGGGTGTGGAACTTGCATATTGCACTGCTTTAATTAACATAACAAGTTGTTTAATTATACAAGGGAGAGGTCTAAAATCTAACATTGTTTTGAGTTTAGGTATAATAGAGGGTTGGACTGGATTATGTGTGTGTATATGTCCTTACCGGTACAAGGAAGTCAAGACTGGTACGGTAATTGTCTAAGTACTGTGAAGAATTGTTGTTTGTTAGCCTTGCGGAGGCCGTTGGTTTTACATACTGTATGATGAAGCCAACTTAGATGTTAATCCCTGTTAGGCAGATACTGTATAGATAACTTATTATCGCCAAGTTATCTCTGTCAGCTGTAGCTTCACATTACAGTGAAAGGTTTGTTTCTTGATACTGTATGATATTTAATGTCTAGCACACTGTTACACTGATACATGTTGGAGGTTTGATGCGTTTGCTTTCATAGTGTATTAGACAGCTCCTGTGGCTATTGTATTTAAGATTAAAGGCACTTCATTACCAAATATTACCTCATTAACATTTTGAGTAAATTACTACATTGTATGAATTAAGTTAAACTTTCTTTATCTCCTAAAATGTGTCCCTTGCATTTGACACATCCTATAGAAGCAGTGGGCAGCCAAGTGTGGGGAGACAGTTCTGTATGTTATTTGTATTTTTGTTTTGCACTGCTTGCTTCATTAATGTCTCCGTCCTTGTTATTTTTAGGTTAAAAGTGGAATAATGAGCGAAGAACTTTTATTTTTTGTTTTGAGGAAAACGTTGTTAATATTCTCTTAAGATTATTTAATGTTATTCCACTGTCATAATATTAATGTATTAACAATTTTATGTTTCTCTCAATTTGCATTAAAAGGGATAGATCTGTTTGTCTCTGCTGAATTTGTGCATGTGTGTCTCAAAATATCACAGTTTGTATGATATTGGGTGACTTGTTATAGATATTGTGGGACTTGGTTGACTGGAGACTGGAACGAAGCAGTAGACAATTGAGTTTGGACCTGGGGCCTGTTTCAGAAAGGAGGTTATGTGAAAACTGAGTATGTTAACCCTGAAAAAAGGGAAACTCTGGGTTTTCCCTTTCAGTATGGGAGGTATGTTAAACCCGAGAAAGCAGAGTAAGTCAAGCCCGTTTCTGAATGAGAGGTAACTTAGTCAGTTACCATGGCAACTTATGTGAACCTAACCTGGTGAGCAGGTTTTCTTCAGGAAACTCTGCTTTTTCAAAGAGGAAGCAGTGTTTAAACACTCTTTTTCGGTACATTCATTCATTCTGACCATTTCAGTCACGCAGAGCGTCAAAGGGAATGAAATGGCATGTGCTTTTATGGACGATCCTGCTGATGAAGAAGCTGTATTAATTCGTATACTTTGTATAATAATTACCATCTCTAGGCTAGAAAGTATTGGTCTACTTACTTGTTAATTACGTTACTTTCCAAAACCCAAAATCAACCTCGACCACTTGAACAATAAGGAGACAAGAAACTGCAATTCTAATGCTTTAAAATAAACAACATACAATGGCATCAATTATTCTTGAATTGACAAAAGTGTGTAACTACGGGGAGAAGGTTATAATAAAAATATAACTTTTGAAATTTGATTTTAAATATACTATTGTTTTATAGTCTTTAATTAAATTACAGTTTTTAGATTACTTAGTATTACATTACACCCAACACTGCATAAAAGTAATTAAAATGTAAACTTGTGCATTGACTAGAGCAGCTATTTTATCCCAAGCTAACTCTCTGTCCTTCGCGCCATGTTGCTTATAAAAAAAAAAAATACTGTTACGTGTTCAAATTCTGCATATGCTTGCATGAGCACATCCAGTTCTGCTGGGGAGAAATATGCAGACCTCTTTTTGTTTGACGCTGTTCCCATGGTGACTCATAATATCTGCGCTCCATTGATAATGGCTTTTTATAGTTGTGGTGCACGCGCTTAACTCAGTCAAAGAGGTGATTGAACTTACTAATTTCAGCTGTTCTGTAACTGAAAACTCAGTTTGCCATCTCAGGGTAAATCAACTCAGAGTTCAAGTTTTAACTCAGATTGGTTTATCCTCCTTATTGAAACGGGCCCCAAGTCATTAATTTTAGCAATGTAAACAAACATAAATCGATCAAAATGTGCACCTACATAGGCCAATAAAATAATACTTGTACTTTACCCATACAATTAATCTATAAGGACACATACAGTGTGGTGCAGTAAGGTTTTACGCATTTGCAGAGCCTTGGTCCAAGAAGACATGTTATTTTGTGCAGAACACAATGTACATGAATACAAAATATAACCAGTCACTATGAACGTATAACAACGTAGCGCAACAAGTAAGCGATGATCGTCTCAGTCCACAATAAACATTAGTGAATTGCTCTGAACGTCGGACAGGAGGGGCCATGCACGTCTGCGATGGGATGAAATCGTTATAAAAGCCTTCGTTTCTCTGTTTCTGTTGACTTCCAGTGAAAATAGTAATCTTCCAGACTGGTAAGTTTAACAATGAGGTAACAATATGTATGATTTGGTTCTTGCTGACATTTTTGAAGAAAGCATAGGCTACAGCGTAAATATATTACATTTTTTGAAACGTAGCCTAGTCTACCCTACAGAACTGGAATTTTTTTTTATTTGCTCATTTGAGTTTTCTTATGTAGGTTTGTTACTTGTTATTTGTATAGCGGACCAGATTTATGTATGTGTGCATCATTATTAGAATTTAGTAATAGTAATGTTAACTTATATTGGCTAACCTATACGATTATGGACAGAGGTTTAAACTTCTCACGAGACTACTGCCTAGTTTTATATTTCATTTTGGCTTGATGGAATAGATGGAACTGGAAGATGGAACCTTCAATTTTTAGGGAAATCTGTTTTGTGACAACAAGTATTTTGTTTATTAAACGTTTTAGGGCAGTAATTTTCAATTTTGTGAGAACCTATGAGCAGTGGCAGTGACACCACGTCATACATGAATTGTATGCATTCTAAAACAATTGTAGCATTCATTCATTCAACTGGAAGCTGAACAGTAGATGCAATGGCAAGATTATAATTTCTCATTCAATCATAGGTTTTAGGGATCATAGTTGTGCCAATAGGCAGCTGTTATGTCATCAGCAATACATTCAGAAATTCTCTTTCCATTCCTCATGGCAGTGCACATCCACTATAGGCTACCAAAGGCAGACGTGAATGTTATAGTTTGACTTAACCAGCCGTCTGGCTGTGGAAATGCTGTGTGCTGTGATGAACATGCCAAGTTAGTCTCCTATTCCTTAGATGGTGTTGAAGATCAGGGCTACAACCACACTGAGTTGGAGCGTTTGAGGAGCTTGGCTCATGAACAATCACTTCCTCCTTTGGGACAGGGCATCGGAGGGATATGTTAGCTACAGTGTCATGGAAAATGTGTGATTGATCATTGGACCAGTATAATGACATATGGACCAAGATTGCATCAAGATTTGTGGCAAACCTTTTAGTGGTATAATAGGTGTAAATACTGCACTAGTCACATGGCTAAAAATGACCACAGAAGTACTTCCAGACTGCAATCCCATGTTGTGTTTATACTTTTACTCACAATACAGCATGCCAGTAATTTGCAGTCAATGCTCATGAAATAGGGGCATACTACATAAGAAGGATATGTATTTTACAATTTTAGTGAATGTTTAGGCTATAGGCTTTATACTGTCTAGCACCACGCTCCTGTAGCTTTTACTGTAAGTCGTTTGGTCACACAGAGAAAAGAAGCTGTCAACTGTGGTTGTACAGGTGTAATACTAGAGGAGGAAATGGGTTTCCACATGAGAACATTACAGGAGGGGTAGAGGTTAGTGTCAGTGGCTTTGAAATTAATGGACTCATTCATCAGCAATATGTCTACCATCATCGCTCTGCTGGTATTACTAATTACTAATGGTAGACCATTACTAATGGACAGAAGGATTTCGACATTTGGTTTATGTGAAATGTCTCATAACTTATAAAAAAGTAATATTATTATGATGAAAAACCTGATTATAAAAATGAGTGTCATGGCAATAGACAGCTATGTATCTCTTATCTCATACAGTTATGTTCTTGTTCACATGAAGATATGGCTTGAGTTTTATTTTCTGCCTTCTAAATTGAATTATGGAAAATGTATTTATGGAAGCAATACTGGAAATAAGTTATTCTTGGATTGCTCCTTTGTAGCAGTAAGCAGCAGGTATTTCCTAGCGTAAACGTCTTTCTGTCCATGGCCTTGTCGTTTGCCAAGCAGGGACACTACAACTAACAACGCCTGTGCTCTTCCTTAAAAGGAGGCCCATACACCATCTCAGTAAATGAGATGCTGAACAGACTTAGCATTCATTTCCATATAGTCCCAGTTTGAAGAGATGAATACAATATAGCTTAATCATTCTACTAGAAATAATGATTATTTAATTAATGTATAAATAGTGCAGATTGACAAGGCCTTATGGAGTTTTATCTGATTAATTTCAGTTTTACTCACATATGCCCTAAAACGTCATGACTACAACAGCTCTAGTGGGTTTCTTCCAGTTGGATTTCGTTGTTGTTTGTTGACGTAAGTAGTCTAATGGGCCAACTTGTTCATTTGACTGGTTAGGCACTACATAGATGAATAGTGATTACGGTGGCACACATGATTGTGGTTTTACATGTTGTATCAGGGGTAGTATCCAAACAAACAATACACACTAATACAATCTGTATTAACCTTATCCCAGAACTGCAAGGTCACTACTATGTCACAGCTTGTAAATCTTGTAAAATATTTGTCATGATCAGTTACTTTTTTTCCTCCATGACCATGTTTGGTAATTTGGAACAAGCAGCTGCACCCTCTTGATTCATTACAAATGCTTTTTTGACAAGTGTTTACAAGTGTGTTGCGGCCTTCTTCTTTATGGAAATCACATCTGATTTTGGGTTATAGCACCTTCAACTATTTTATAACAAACAAAACATCAGGGGTTTAATTGATCACAGTTCAATAATTTAAAGAATATAATTGTACATTTCTTAATGAACAACTACACTGTATCATTGTCCTTGTAGGGGTCAATGTCTCAGCACCCATCCTTTGTTTTTATATCCATGTATGGCTGTAAAGCCAATGATTCAAGAAGGACTATAAATGAGCACATACTGTACATGCCCTCTTAATGTATTTTATTTAGATACTTTCATCTAGTCAGACACTAAAGCTATCAACCTGGAGTGTCACAGGAAACAATGGGGTGTTGAAGTATTAATGAGATTTTATTGGAACTCCTTAAACCTGTATTGTTTACAGTGGTGTACTATGTGAGAAGATCTTAAGTTTAACCATTTAAGTGTAATTGGCTTACGTTCCAGTTGGCTTGATAAACAAAGGTTAGGAGTTATTGTAATTCACATTGACTAACAATCAATCCTGTTCTGTTACATGTGTTTATGTACATCAGTCACACCGTGGCACACTTTCACATTCCCAATACAGGGCAAATACGTGAATTTAAGTTGAGGAAAACTTTTGTTTTATTGTTTACTCTTGTACAGTAATAATAGCGTTTTTCAATTATAAATAATTATTAAACAACATAGTTGCACTATAAGCAGATATGAAATGTTAATATATATTTTAAATAATTTTAGCTAATTAATTTAGGTTGATTCAGGATGTTTGTCCTGGCAAAATGTCCTTGATTAATTCAAATCAAATATAATGTTCCTTCTGTTTGTTTTTCACTTCTGACAGTTGATTTGCACATTTGTATTAATATTACATTTTGCTGTCATACCCCATATTACCAAATATCTGTATCCATACAGTATATCCATAGTGTTAATATATTAGGTTTTGGGCCCCATAGTTATTTGAGATAACCTATAGTCAAAAACAGACAGAGAGAGGGATTAAGATGCAGAAAGTGATGGAATGACATAGAATCTTAGACAAAGATTTCCATCCCATGAGTTTAGACAGGCCTCAGAATGCAGGGTGAAGCTTGGGCTACATGCCCAGAGAGGCTAATCAGTTACACATGTATGAATTACAATGTGTCCCTTGGCTGCCTGTCATGCAGGAATGATTTGTGGACTTGATTCAACCTTATGACAGAAAGACAAAGGACATCTATAACATGCTCCTAGTTTACACTATACATATAAAATTGTCCTGTCTGACTGATAGGATGTTGTGTCTTTAATGTGTGTTTAATGTGTGTGTGTGTGTGTGTGTGTGTGTGTGTGTGTGTGTGTGAAGTCACAGTGTCAGGACAAGGTGGGGTGATTTTAAGTCAGAGATTGTAACTTTTGCATTGGACCCCTGCGATCCAACAGTATACTGGACTCAGTTCAAGGTAAACGGGCAGTAGCAGGACTCTCTATGACATGTCTGTTAGCCAGTCAGTGTTTGTCTGGTGCTCCATGTGTCCATACAATCCCCATCAGTACCTGAAATACAGAACTGCCTTTGTTCATGCACAGGTTGTGCCCTAACTGGCCCCATATAAGAGCAACTGTAACACAAGGATGTATATCTGTGTGTCAAACGCCTGCCAGAGACTCTGTTGCTGATGTTTCTATTAGAGACAGACCTATTTTAGAAATGTACGATTATGTGAAGGGGAAGTCATGGCAACAACCATGAATATTAACAATGATAATGAGAACAAAGACTGCAATAGGCGGTCTAATGATTATAATGTTAGGGCTAGTGTGTGTGTTTGTATGTGTGCGTGTATTGGCTAAACACAAGGTGCCCTTGACCGTATAGCTGAGTGATGTTGGCTCGATGTTCAACAGACAGTACAGGGGAGCGGAGAGCACATAGTTGAAATACCTCCTGTTTCAGCTCTGAGAGGGACACTTTGTGTGATGATGATAGATGGAATGATGTGAGGAAGCAAGCGGACATGAGAGGGAGAGAGTTTCCACATATTTGAATTGGAATGAGAACACTCTAAGGACTGTAATAACCTCTGGCCACCTGCACTGGTGCCAGTGAATCACCTTGTCAATCACAAAACCAAGGTTATTATAGAGGCTGGCAGCTAAAACCATGAGGGAGGCTAGTGTACAGAAATTAACTATGAATACTGACTGCAAACATGAACATATGGATTTTTGTTTGGCTCTAATTGGTATTTATTGTGATTGGGTCACATGAGATAATTAACTCAGATTCATATGATGCTTTTTCATAGAATTGTATGACCTAAATAATATAACATTGATTATAACAGACGAACCCATGAATAATTCAACCCCCTAACAAAGCAAATAAAATATAATAAAAGAAATAGTTATTGGACTTTACCTTGTTTGTTGTTGTTTTTGTTATATTATGATTAGTTAGCTTATTGGTGTATTTTGAAGTATACACCAATGAACATACACTTTGCATGTACAAACTGCCAAATTTGATTTAATTAATTTTATATGTTTTGTATTATGTCAAAACCACAATATGAGCACAAAGTGGTCTCTTTCTGAGAATAACTTCAACTAGAGTTGACAAATAGCCAGCTGGCAGTATTAGTGACAGCTCATTCCTAAACTGGTTTAAACCTTGGCAGTACCTACTTTTCTTCTTTTTTTTTCTCTTTATTTTTCCCTTCTTCCACGGAGGTGGATGTGAACAGTATACTGAAAAAATATATATTAATGCTGTACGATATGTTTCAAGTGTTCAGGACTGTACATACAGTATGTAAAATGTAAATTATTAACTGCTATGCTGGTGGCCCTCTTGAGATCTGATATTACAGATTGCGGGGTAATACTGGGGGGCCACTTCTAACATTGTCATGCACACTATGCATTACTACCGCATATGGAGAAGTATGAACTAGCCTAGCTACAGTTTTACTACAGTAGCTAAACAGGACATCCTTCAAACCAACTGAAATTGTGTGTCACTCCTTACGCCAACATGAAGAAGTAAGAACATACACAGATACATATTTTGATTGATTGTGCATGTGTGTGTTTGTGTGTGTGTTTGTTCACAAATGTACACAGACTTTAATGAAAATGTCTGTATTTCATAATTATCCTGCCACACTGCTACTTTTGCTAATGCATACTACACACCAGAATAAGATTTAGGTCTGGCACAATAATGGACTTACAGTATCCTAATATACTGTAAATTATCAGTACAGAAAAATACTGTATTAAAGGCATTGGGCTGTAGACTGATTGCCTGAAAATGTAGTCCGTAGTCTATATAGTCATAGACTATATACTTAGGTATTAACATATAATCATTCTTTTAAATCAGATCATATGTAAACTTCTTCAAGCGCAATGCCAGAGGGATTTAGGATTTTTTGAGTTTAGCAGAATTGGTAGAAATGTTAAATAAAATATAATAAAATGTAAAAAGGCAAGACAGCATGAAGGACAGATGTATGGGGATTAGGCAGGATAGGAGGAGAAGAGAGGCTGGTTGAGAGAGAGAGAGAGAGAGAGAGAGAGAGAGAGAGAGAGAGAGAGGCAGGCTTTGCCTTTTCTGGTATAGTTGTGCACTGGAAGAGCAAGCAGGAATTCTCTGTGCGGCAGAAGGACTGAGATATAAACCAGACTGTAGACATTGATATAGGGACTGTGAGAGTTCAGCTCATGCACCAAACTTCTGCTACTGCTAAGGTATTGTAAACCTGCTGTTTTTGTTAACCCGTATCAAAACACTGCTTGGGTGGTCTCCTCACTCTAGCTCATTGCATCTGGATGTTTCTTTTAGTGGTACTATGCATTCCTAGAGGAAATATTGTTATGTTATTTTGCGCTGAAATAAATACAATCCTTAAATGACATTTCTCATATCATTCTGTGGACCACTTGTTGTACTGCCTATATGAGGTCACGTGGGCTGACCGATATGCATGTTGCAGTGAGACAACTACGTTTTGTACATCATGGACGATGACTTCGACCGCCGTATGGAGGAGAGGAGACAGCGGAGAGAACAAATGAAACAAGAGGTTGAGAAGTAAGTGAAACACACACGCACACACACGCACGCACACACACACACACGCAAACACACACTGGTGTCTTTAGATGCACTCAGTCACTGATCAATAGGAGTACAATACGTGGATGGAAACTGATGTGGTTATATATTTCCTATTCATTGTTCTTAATGATATGTCTAATATGTTTAATTCCCAACACAACAGGCCTAACTGTTTAGGCATTATTTAACAACATGTCTATTCTCCATTTAATAACAATTGTAACTCTTCTCACTATAAGTAGTTAATGACCTATACAGTAATGTTCGTTTGTGTGTTCTGCCCCTGCACATCATGATACCAGGCTGGTGCCTACATTCTTCTGCATGTGGGGAAGTCTGTCCTCATTTGAAATGTGCCAATTTCACTTATTGAGATGCTGTCACTATGAATAGTATTTGAGGAAAGTGTAGGGTGGAGCCCTGGTGTCTTAATGATATCTAGTTCCCTGCTCACTCATTATGAAGGCACGTTTACTCTATGACCTGCCTGTCTGTCTGCTCTCTCACTGTCATTCACTGTCACACTACTCTAATGTCTTTACACATCTGTTCATCTTCAATGACGCTTCCTTGTGACTTTTTATTGCTTACAGGCTCACTCAACATTAGTTGGCTGTTCTCGAGCAAGAGATAAAATCCCAAATGCTGCAATAAAGCTGATGTGTGCAACAGTCAATCTCCCTTACAATGCAGCATTATAAATTATAAAAATATATATAAAAAGAAGAAAAAACATTAAATACGTTTAAAAAGGGTTTTGCGGTGAAATATAAATGACATTGTGACTCTGCAGTTTAGTCACAAGCCCCCTTCTTCTGTGTGAAAACATCTGTTGCTCTCCAGAATGATCAAAGAGAAATATTATTTCAAGTCGATGCAGACTCTAACCTCTCAACGGGCGAGTACATTCAATTTGTTTCCCCACTCAGTTCACAAACGGGATATTATTGAAAGCATACCCAGCATAGTGAAAATATGTACAGTTGGACCATGTTGTTATGAAAGTGTCATCTCCATCCCGTCTACATTTGTAATCTTTTTCTTGCAGTCTTTCTCTGAAGATGAGCCCTGTGGCTTGTACCACATACGCATTAAGACAGTGGATGTTTTATAATGTATCTAGCATCTTTAAAACACTACATTAAACTTCAATACTCTGGAACTTGATACAGTACTTTAGAGGTGAATAATACGGTTGGCATTTCAGTGTGGTCAGTGAATCAAGAGGCTTACAGTAAATCAGTCAACATAATCAGCAAGCAGTTATTTATTTACTTCTAGATTAAAAGGACCAGATTAAAAAGTTGTCTCTTAAATCAGACTTTCCTCTGCTTTGGGAATTGTGAGCAGGCCTGCCAGCCATGTCCTGCCGTTGTGAGCCTTGCAGGCTTCCATCCTCCCTGCTTGGCTGTTGGCCATGATGGTTTTTTAAGGATGTGACTTGTTTATGTTCTGTCTCAAAAACCAGCAGTTCATTTACCAATGATTCCCAAGACTGTAACTTAATAGCTAAACAGTATATTTACAGTATATTTATTTGTACTATACGTTTTATTACACTATAATATATAATAGTGTGTTTTTTAGAGACATTATATTATTATTATTGTATTATAAAAATAATTATTATAATATTGTATATTTATAATATTATTGAAAATATGACAAATAATGTCATTGTCCTCCATAAAACATCTTGCAACTGTTTGGAGGGCTCATCCACTGACTGAATGACTACTGATTTAAGGTTTTTCAGCAGTCTTTTATCTCAGTATGGCTCAGACTGAGTGGAGTGATACAGTATATAAGAGAATGGCTTCATCAGTGGTTTATTTGACCAACGATTTACACTTGGAATTGACTCACTGGTATTTGATGGATTTCCGTCTCATTTAGTTTGTTGTTTCTGTTTCTGAGACAGGGGGGATTCTTGTGGTTCCTGTCACTCCCCTCTTCCACTTACATCTGTAACTCGTGTATGTTGAGGATTCAGGAAGAGCAGGAAGAAATAATACCCATGCTTTATCAATGGGCCATTCCCAGCTCTCTCCTAGCTTCATGAAGCCTGGTAATACTGGGAGTCTGGCATGCATACAGTGGGTTTAGATCTGCTCTCACACACTGGGCAGATACAAAGCAGATGGGGAAAATGCAGAGGGTGGAAATAAAGAAAAAAGAAATAAAGAAAAAAGGATTTTAAAATTACCTTTGAGATTTCTCATTAAATAAATATACACTCCTTGATTGTGTCTCTGGATATGCCTTTGAGGTGCAAACCGCTGTTACAAAAACATTGTTTTGGTTTGAATCTCTGGGAGCACATGCTCCTCCTGCACCATCAAAATGCTGAGTTGCTGGCACTCTGCTCTACTCCTCCCCCCTCACATTTGAATTTTCCACTGGACTTCTTTCACTATTCTCTAGTTTATTCTCAATTTATTTGCTTGTGTGGTCAATACCATTTTACTACTTTACATTGTGGGTTCCTACATTTCCCATAAGCAAGTGTGACAAGATATCTGCGATATAACCAGTTAAGAATAGAATGTGGATTAGACATTGGTCTCTATTTCCACAATTACTCTTTGTACGTTGTACTCGCTTACTCTATTATACGTGTTTGAGACATTTTAGAGCATCACTGTAAAGAAATAACCGCAAATAATTTCTTAGTGTATCTGTATCATATCTGTAAGTGTGTATTTGGATTTCAGACACATGTAGGCATTGTGTCATGAAGCTGATTTCTGGAAGAACGTCCATCATCCCCATGATGTCTCTGCAGGTGGAGAATGTACTGTAAAGCTCATGCGGGTCAGGATATTGGATTGGGGCCCATGGCCCATATGGATCAGTGCGGGGCCAGGTGTTTGACAGACAAGAATGTTCATTTATTCTTTAAACCCTCCTGTTGTCCTCGAGTTTCAAACGCACTACCGTCTTATGCCAGCATATGGCACCACCTGATTGTGTATGATTGTGTCCTTCTCATTAGTGTCAGTGCGGTGTATATTAATTCATTAATTAATTAATTATTTATGTATTTGTGTTGTTTTATGTGCCTTTTAACCCTCCTGTTGTCCTCGGGTTTCAAACACACACCT